>JANHZT010005783.1:74509-85717 GCA_032468215.1 Stegonotus admiraltiensis | reverse complement strand
TGTGCACCGCCCTGAGTCCTTCGGGAGAAGGGCGGTATAAAAGTTTAATAAATAATAATAATAATAATAATAATAAGATTCCTCTATCCCTGTTTTATTTTTCCTGCTCTATCTACTTTAAAAATAAAATAAGTTGGAGAAAGAACCATCGGGAAATGAAGCATTCCTTAAAGCAATTGTTTCTGGAGGAAGAATTTCAGCAAGATACAAACTGAGGTCTAACTGCCCCCTCCCTCCAAAAAATAGATGAGGAAATAAATTAGTATCGGCTATTATCTCCATAGGGTGCATGTGAATGACTGCAGGACTGTTACCATTTCTACTGTTGTTTCATAAATATGTTGTGGTAACGCAGAATATTAGATCCTGGGCAAACTGTTTCATTTCCACTTTTCTGATGGCTTATGGTTACATTTGTTTTCAATCACATGAACTCAAAAGTGAACAGTACAGAAAGCATGGGGGCCTGAATTTTAAAGAGTTTAAAGGAGAGTCTCAATTATTTCTCAAGTATTTAGAGAATGATAGAGAAGGGCACAAATTATAGATAACTTTGGGGAAAATAAAAGGCAATCCTTTCATCTCGATCCAAATGGCTACTCATAATTAAGGTGAATGCAAGTATTCTCAGACTAATTTCCAAGAATTCCACCAGTATTTTCTTTAAGAAAAATAGAAGAAAAGAAGCTGATTTCCTTTTCCACTAAACTGAATCAGAATGAGAATGAAAGTGGGGAGGAGGAGGAGGATGAAGAGAAGGAGGAGGGATGATAGTCATGATGATGATGATGGTGATTGAAATGTCCATTACTAACTACCAGGACAGAAAAAACAAGATATGAGCTGTGACAAACATATGTAATACGGTATCTGTTGTGATATCACAATGTACCATATATTTTGACATTTGCCCCTCATTCCTCTCCCTACTCTTCTGATACCAAAGACACATGCTATGCATTGTATAGGGCAGTGATGGCTAACCTTTTTGCTATTGCGTGCCAAAAGCGAGGGGGGGAGCATGGTGGGGTCACACACACGCGTGCCCACATCCATAATTCTATGTGCCCCGCCCCTGTGTTCTCCCCACTTTTGGCACGTGATAGCACGGTGGGCCTGGTAGGCCCGTTATTTGCTCTCCCCAGGCTCCAGAGCCTTTCTAGGAGCCTGGGGAGGGCAAAAACGGCCTTCCCCACCCCCTCAGAGACCCTCTGGAGGCTGGAAACAGTGTGTTTCCTGACTTCTGGTAGGCCCAGAAGGCCCAAAAATCATCTGGCCGGCGCATGCATGTGTGCCAGAGTTTAGCTTGCATGCCCACAGATATGGCTCCACATGCCACCTGTGGCACCCGTGCCATAGGTTCACCATCATGGGTATAGGGTTCTTATATGATGCTTTATGTAAGTGTATGTACTGATCTTTTTTTTAAACCAAAACTATGCAGGAAAACTCTGCAGAAATCTTCAGAGATAATCCAACAATTATATACATGTTATTTGTGTGTGTCTGTGTCTGTATGTCGGCAAATGCTCCTCTCTGCTGCCTAAAGGGGATACCGCTTAGGTGGTATATTAAAAATGGGTATTTGAATTACAGAGCTTTGAGGGAAGGAAGGAGTTTGCATGCGCAGCAAAGCAGGAATTTCACTGTTGAGTGGGCGCGAAATGCTGGCAGCTACAAGCAAGAGTTGACAAAGAAGAAAGAATTTTCCCCATGTTTCCTAAAATGAGACACACTCCTAAACCATTGGTCAGAAAGGAAAAACTTGAAAGGTGGATGACAGACCCAAAGTGAGATAGTATCAACCAGTCCATGTTGTACTGTTCTGCTCTCAGTCATGTTTGTAATGGCAGCATTGCAATTCCTTTTCCACTATCCTTACCCCCATTTGCTGAACCAGACAAACTTTGTACAGAACTCACCATTGTCTTCCAAGCATGAGTTATTAAATAATGCATTTAAGATTGTCTTTTGCCTTCCGTGTTATGAGAAGTGGCTTTCTAGGCCAACAGAACATCAGATCCAGTAAGTTAAAGAACAGCATTGTTAGAGGGCTGTGACCATAAACTTAACTATGGATGGGGCCCACCCAAGGTATGTTTCAGTACGTGAAACAAACCCAGTGACTGTTGGGGTTTTTTCAAGATAATAAAATGAATCAGAGTTGCAGCAATATTTGAAGTTTCTAGCACATGTTCATCTACTATGCCATTAGGCAAACACAGAAACAAATTTCATTGGTGTACATGGCAATCAGAACTCAGTGCTTCATAAACATTCTGCCAAGCCCTGTTGAGGATCCCGAACCCAGACAAATTACCCAGATAACAACACCAAAAATATCAAGGCTCTAGGCAAGACTGAGAAGTTGAAAACACTTTTTAAATAAAAGGCAGGAGAAAGCCATTTCCATAGTTTGGAGTCCACAGAATTCTTTCCGATAACACAGATCTTCCTAGCATTTATAGATAGGCAGTCTAAAAAAACCTATTGAGTATACCCTGTACTGCAATTTAATACAAGAAACAACAATAGTAAAAACTACCCTCCCTCAGAAAGATAAGAGGGTGGGGGATGGTGATTTTGCAGTAACCTTCCCCTGGAGTGGGAAGGGAATGAAGATTTTACAGTATCCTTACCCTGCCATGCCCACCAAGCCATGCCACACCTACCAAGCCACACCCACAGAACCTGTAGTAAAAATTTTGGAAACCCACCACTGTCCTGCAGCCCTCTGTTCCCTCCCAAAAATTAATTATGACCCTGCAGTAAATATGATAATAGGGTTTAAGTCACAATGACTGATCAGAAAAGGAATCTTAGGGCTTGTGGTAAGTTGCTTAATAAAAATTTGCAGCAGTCGTTTTTTAAAGGAAAGGCCCTATGTCAGAAAAGGAATTGGAATAAAAGTGACAGTAATGCACCAATATTTGGGATATTGTGTAAATTCCTAACCACCACTTTTCCAAAAGGGAATTGTTGAGCTGAAAAAGAAATAGAAAAAATGTTATACAAATTATCAGATAGCTTGAATAACCACCCCACTAATAAAAATTGCAATACATGTTTCTACTGTTTAGACAAAAGGCAAATAAAAGTGGCTGTGATACCAGGGTATAAAATTCTATCCTATATAATGTGGAGAAACATTGTGGAAGTGCTTGATTATATTACTTGTTCTAGTGCACATTTTTTGCTTTTCCCATCAGGCCACCCTGGTAAAATAGGCTTTGCACAGGCAACATGTCCAAGAGATTTATGAAGACTAGGAACCATTAACTGAAAAAAAAGGTTAGTTCAGGGTCTTCCCAATGCAACCCAATTCATTGCCCTGAGAGTTGTAATTTTAATGCTGTCAATGGAACTCTTTTGGGGTTATATTTCAAAAAGCTTCAGTGATTTAACAACGCTCCAAAACCTAAAATGCATTCGCCTCCCACTGTCTTGGAAAACTCACCATTATCAGAACTGGGGCTTCCTTTCTTCCTAAATCTACAGGGTTAGGAGCAGAATGAGTTTGGTTTGGAAAGGAGTGTGATTATTTGAACAGAAGCTTTCCTGTTTCCCAGGACTGGGGTGGGTGGGATCGTTGTGGTAAAGGAACAACTGCAACTATTAATAACTTGATGAATAATTAATTGTAGGCCGCTGCCGTTTATCTTGGCCCTTTCATCTTGACATCCCCCTCAAGCTGTCTCAGCACATTCTTTTGCATCAGCTGTTCAATCTGAATAACCCCCCCCCGCCCCCAATTTCTCTTTTTCCATGTTTCTAAAGTATCATCTCGAAGTCCTGCAGGACCTTTCATGGTTGCTCCATGGAATGTTTTGGAAATACAAGTAGTCCTCGACTTACAACATTACATTTAGTGATGATTCAAAGTTACGACGACGATGAAAAAAAATGACATGACCATTTTTCACATTTACAGCCATTGCAGCATCCCCATGATCATGTGATCAAACTTTAGATGATTGGCAACTGGTTCATATTTATGACCATTGCTGTATCCCAAGGCCATGTGATCCCTTTTGCGACTTTCTGACAAGCAAAGTCAATGGGGAAGCCACATTCACTTAACAATCGGCTTACTAACTAATCAACTGCAGTGATTCACTTAACAACTGTGGCAAGAAATGTCATAAAATGGGGCAAAACTCAGTTAACAAATGGCTCAACAACAGCAATTTTGGGCTCAATTGTGGTCATAAGTCGAGGACCACCTGTAACATAATTTATCTTGGATTTCTTAATTATGTCTTATCCTAATATTTTCACCTCCAACTCTCACAAATATAGACTAAACTTAATGGCTTGGGGCGTGTGTGTGTGTGTGTGTGTGTAGAGAGAGAGAAATATGTGCATTTGTGTGTACTGTATACCGTGTTTCCCCAAAAATAAGACCCTATCTTATATTTTTTTGAACCCCGAAATAAGTGCTTGGTCTTATTTTCAGGGAGGTCTTATTTTGGGGCACGTGGAGCAAGACGGGGCTCCTCTTGCTGTCTAACCTGATTTCCAGCTCTGTCTCCCTAACCCTAACAAGATAAAATAGTGGGGACTGGCTGCACATGTGTTTAAATATTTTTGGGGAGGGCTTATTTTAGCACATGCGCTTCAAAGCCCAATTGGGTTTATTATCAGGGGATGTCTTATTTTGGGGGAAACAGGTTTGTCTGTGTGTGTTGAGAAAGAGAGTAATGTCTATTTATTTGTGTGTGTGTGTGTGTGTGTGTGTGTGTGTGTGTAATTGTTTGGATATTAATCATGGAAATCAGGGAAAGTTTGATACAATTTAAAAAGAGAAAACCTAGAATTAGCTGTCTCAGAAAATCTTGGCATGATGCAGTCATGTTCATGAACTTTGCTCACCCTACTTTATTCCCATATCCACTGCAGTTATCTCAGTGGTGAAATGTAAAAATTGTTACTACCGGTTCTGTGGGCATGGCTTGGCGGTGGTGGGGGTAATGTGACTGGATGGGCATGGCCAACTTTTTTTTTTTACTTTTAAAAGCATTTTTTTTACAACCTCTTCAGCTGAAGACATTGTAAAAAAAATGCTTTTAAAAGCTCTGACAGTCCCAGCTGAGCCACGCGATCATCAATCTTTTTTTTTTACTTTTAAAAGCATTTTTTTTGGCTGAAGAAAAAATGCTTTTAAAAGTAAAAAAAAAGTGCCTGATGATCGTGCGGCTCAGCTGGGCATGGGGGTGGGGCAGGGATTTTTGCTACTGGTTCTCCAAACCACTCGCCGCCATCACTACTCGATCGGGTGATCTGGTCTTAAACGGGAGCATTTCACCCCTGAGTTATCTGCCCTTTATTACAACATTAGATGTAATCTGGGCAATGCTTGTACCTGAAGTAGGCAGATGACTTTCTTATATTTTTTCCTGCTTCCAACCTAAGTTCTAGAAAAATAAATCCATAGGTTTTGCATTATGTCCTGTGATTTTACACATGCCACATAATATTAAAATGGACAGTGAGGGTTCAGTGGATAGGTTGAAAGATGTAACTTTATTCAATATATTTTTGCAGCTGAAAATAATACTTTATCTCACCTAATATACCAGGAATAGCAAGTATGTCTTGTGTCTCCTTTTTATTCCTTCCTGTAGTTGTAGAGCAGTAGTTCTTAAACATTGTGGTCTTAGAACCCTTTTAGATACTTAAAAATGATAGATGGCCTCAAAGAGCTTTTTGTTTATGTGAGTTATATCTACTGATATTTATTAGCAATTAAAACAGAGGAGTTTTAATATATTTCTTTATTTGACTTTGCAGACCTCCTTAAAGGATCTTTTGGGGCCCCTTCCTTAGTCCTCATTTTGAGAAGAACTGCTGTAGGGAATAGAGAGTAAGAGAGTGACAGAAGTGGGATTCCTAGAGGAGCCTGTTTAACAGATCTTCTCTAGGGTTTCATCTCTGTCTTCAAATCAGAGAGGGGCAATAAAACCTCAGTAAGCTACTTATACAACATGGAAGAAGTTAGGTTAGGTCCAGATAATATTTGGGCTATTTCCGGTCATTATATAATTAGTTAAGGGCACTTATATAATTAGTTAAGGCAGTGCCCCTGCCTTTTAAAGCATATTGTGTGGATGAACTGTGTGGATAAATGTTTTCTTGGGGCCATTGCATTTTTTGAACATTTTAAGTATCTCTTGTTAAAGAGAAGAAAATGGAACTGAACCCAAACTACAGAGAGCAGCAAAGTGAGACCACTTCTCTGGCCTTCAGACTTTGGGATTCACACCTCAAATGCATGACCCATTACAATTCCCATTCAAAGAACTCATCATACAAGAGCCACTGTAGATGACTCATATATACATTTGGAAACCCAAATGAAATTGCCCTTTCTCTCTAAAACAATAAAGGCAAATCTGTGTCACAAAATTTTGGGTGAGATGCCAGCATTTTCCAACATCTAACAGGGCAGAGAGAGTAGTGTTCTCACACAGCCTCTGGAGCCTTTGAAAATTAGTTTGTTTTATTTCTATTTCATTTTTATAATTATTTGACATCTTTTATATAATACATAGTACCACACATAATTGGAGTGTATTGTTTTAAAAGAAAAGTGAATGTAAAGAATTGTTTCTTTTTTGTTCCTTTTTTGTTCCTGGGGGAAGGGCAGTGATATGCCAGAAGTGTCAAGTTAGGCATTTTCCAGATTTTTGACACATCAAGCTCAAAGGGTTCACTATAGCTTCTCTAAACCCAGTTACCGCCAGTGGATTTTGAGAACACCTATTTCTAATTTATAAAACAAGCATCTGGGAGTGATTGTGAGATGGTTTAAAAGCTGACAAGTAGATTTCCTTTATTTAAAAAATCATCTGAAATAATTGTATCAGTGGCTAGAAACACTTGAATTTGAATGTAGCCACACATTAGCTCCAGTCAAAGGACACATTTATAAAGGCATTTGATAACCTCACAGCTGGGTAATTCTGGGAACTGACAGGCATCCATCTTAAGATGGCCAAATTGAAAAACATGGATTTGATGTACTGTGTAAGCCCAGAAAAAGGACTAATTCAGTAGCTAAGTTGAGACATTGCAGTCTCAAGACTCTTCCTTACAACAACATGAATACACATTCTTTCAGCCCTTGGTGTGGCAAGTATTCTGATCTACCAAAATACTTTCCCCCCACTTCTGTTCAATTTCCTGGACAAGTCCTTGCATTTTTCTTGGCACGGTTTTTTCAGGAATGGTTTGCCTCCTTCCTAGGGCTGAAGAAGGTAATTGGCCCAAGGTCACCCAGTTGGCTTTGTGCCTCAGTGTGAACTAGAATTCATAGTCTCCTGGTTTCTAGCCTGAAGCCTTAACCAGTATGCCACACTGGTTCTCACCTGTATAATTAGTGTTGTCCTAACAGCTAAGCTCTAATCTGCTTCCCTAATGAGGCTTGAAGGGCACCTGTCATTACAGCTTAGTTGTGGAACCATACAAATATAGGGACTAGTGGATTCTCTGACTTAGAATTATTTCCTATGTGTCTTCACCTGCGGTGGAAACAACATAACCAAACATTTTCCTTAATAAGTGTGACTGGTCATCAACATGGAGATATTCTGCACTGATAACTTGTACTCAGTCTATTTCTAAATGTGATACTAGTAGTCTTCTGAAAAACCAATAAAGTTGTGTCCAAATAACCTGGCTAAAAAGCTGACGGGCAGGAGGAGTATTGCAGTGAGAAACTTGAAGCGATGTATTAAAAGAGCTTCCTTCTGCTTCAGCCGGGGTCTGTGTTCTGAGACATTGACATGTCACCTGGCTACTTTGTTTGCAGGTATACAGAACTGATCTTGCAGAAGACCATTATAGTAGATGCATGTGCAGAAATAGCCTGAGTATCAATCACAAGGACAGAGGAAAGTCCTTCCTTTGAACACGAGTCAGGAGTCTGATGTTTTCTGCAGCTCATGGAACAATGTACCTAGGGACTTAAAGGAGAAGGGGGTGACTGTCTGCAACAAACTGTAGTTAGTCATTGGGAGCTGGGCAGATCCCTGGCCCCTGACTTTATCATCACCTGTCTTGTCAGTGAGACATTACAGAAGGTTTGCATGACTGAACTTGTGTCAGGAGAAGAGAAGGGGGAAAAAACAGAACTCCTAAAGATGAACATAAGCTGCCACAGCAGTGGGTTGAAAATGAGACAAAGGCTAGGACATGAAAGTACATTCTGTAAAACTGGCTGGTGGGACATTAGGATAAGCAGTTCAAATACATTCACTGAAAAACTGAATTTGAATTTAGTTGAACTGAATTTATCCTACCACTTTCAATGAACTTACTATAATTTTGACTAACTCAGTATCTAAGCAAGGACTTAAAAGGTGTTTGTGTGTGTTGGTTATATTAATATTTTTGTCCCGTGCCACTGAGTTCTCCAAACAGAAGAACATTTTCTAATGTATGGGGGTTCCTTCATCATTTGACTGTATTATCACTTGCAATAAACAGAGTTTAGGCGACTCTTCATTAATCCTGCAACAATTTCCACTTTGTTAATTCTATCTTAGGAAGATCAGATGCAACTTAAAAGGATCCTCAATTTATTTAATTTTCCCCTTGCAAGTTAGTGGACATAGAAAGGAGTGACATGACCCAACATCTCAAAAAGCCTTGAGTCACCATTACTAGGCCTCTTTGCATGTTGGAAATCTTCCAGCTCATGATGAAATCAAGTGCAATCCTTGGCTTTTCTTTAGTTTCTTCAAATAGTGACATTTTCATGGCACAGTTCTGCTGAAAGCTCCATGGAGATTTAATTTATGTGTGTGTATGTTTTTTTTAAGAAAAATCTGTCCTTATCACAGATGGTTGAGTGATTGTATGTGAACAATGTGTCCTCTTTTTGAGAGAACCTGGATGGTGGGTGAAGCTGGGATGACTGCATTCATTCCCCCTTCCTGCTGTTCACTGGAAATGTAAACAGTACAAACCTCCATTCCCACTCAGGCATGTCAGCTTATATTGTGCTGCATCACCATTTCCTTTGGAATGGAAAGGAAGAAGCTGTTCTGTGACAATAAATTCTGTCTGCAGATTTTTAACAGGAAAAAATAGCGTTTTTTAAGGATAGATGCAATCTGGTTTTTCTAATGATGTTTTGGAGGTTGAAACCTAAATAACATTAATTACATTAGTAGCTACAAGAAAAAGCTTGCTTTTGGAGAAGTTATATTCTTTGCAATGGCATTTTATTCTTTTAAAGGTAATTGTAACCTCCACTTTCCAACTTAGCTTTTAAAACCTGGACACGGTTTCAAGGAAGCAAGAGTGAAGTATGAGGTTATGTACAGGTAGTCCTCAACTTAACAACAGGTTTGTTTAGTGACCATTTGAAGTTACAATGGCACTGAAAAAAATGATTTATGACCATTTTTCACATGTCTGTTGCAGCATTCTCTATGGTCATGAGATTTACATTCAAAGGCTTGGCAACTGGTTAATATTTATGATGGTTGCAGTGTCCCAGGGTCATGTGATCACATTTTCCGAACTTTTGACCAGCAAAATCCATGGGGAATCCTGATTCACTTAACCACTAATTTAACAGCTGCTCATTTAACAATAAGAAAAGTTGTAAAATGGGACAAAACTCAATCAACAAATTTCTCACCTAGCAAAATAAATTTTGGGCCCAGTTGTGTAAGTTGAGGACTACCTGTATTCTTTGTAATTCAGGTGATGATATGAAAAAATCCACAATAGTTGCTGCTAATACTGGAAACTGTATAAAGATGGCTGAACAGCCCAGCTATTTTCTTGGGCAATAATATGGAAATACTTTGCTATTGTTTTCTATGATTTTTTTTTAATCTTCCCAGTCTAGCCCATAGTTCTGAAATTTCTTTACAGTCTCTAATCTAAATATGAACCAGTCTGACTTCTTTAGCTTTTTCAAGGGCAGTCAGGGCTGCAAAGATGCAGGCACATGGTGTAAAAAGTTCAAACCAAGAAACAGCTTCAAATAAGGAGTAAAAGCTGATGCCCTCTGAATTTTCTGAAAGGCCATTCTCTGCTGGTGATAAATTATTTTGCATTAAAAAGCCCTGGAAAAGTAATTTTGTGCTTAGTGGATGTGCAAAAAAGCTAGAAAATTTTGCATTCAAATACATACAATGATTCAGAGGTTTTTAAAATCCTTCCTCTTTGGGCTGAAAATAAACATTTGAAAAAAGGGCATGGAACTTTGTTTTTGTATATGATAACCGCAGGGGGGTTACTATATGCACAAAATGGAAAGATTTGGCAATACTTACAATGGAGGACTGGTTGGTGAAGCTGAAACAGCTAAATTGACTTGTTTAATTAAAGATACATTTATTGGTGACTGGAAAACCCTTATGGATCTTCTGTGTATACAGAAAGAAATAAACTTATGGTTCACGGTTTGATAGGCTACAATATAGAAAGAAGAAACTTGTGATTTAACTTTAGAGAAAAAGATAAATTTATAATTTACTTATATCTGCTGTAAAGAGCATCAGATGCCAATTTGTATCTTTTTTCTTTTCTTCCGTTCTTGCACTTTAGCTTCTTTTTTTGATTCTTCTTTTTTGTTTCTTACTCTATATTTGTTTGTATTAGTTTTTACCTTTCAAACTTTCAATAAAAGTTGTACATATAAAAAGAAGTAACTCTCTGTTTCCTGTCTGTCTGTCATTGGGTTGTGAATTGGACCAAGACCCCAACCAAGAGAGAGAGAATTTTATTCTTACTGACTTTCCACATTTTTTATGCACTTGGCATAGCCACATGCACCTTTCTATCATGATTATCTCCCCATGAGATAATGAGATGTCACAGGCACATATTTCAAAAAAGGCACATGTTTTTCATTTCTAGATAACTTTATAGCTCCTTTGCATCCTGCAGAATATGAAGAACTAAATTCTGGTTCACAAAGTTTTGGTTTTAATTTCTGACTAGGCATAGTGTTTATTGTTATTTTAAAAACAGAACTCTGTTCTGTATCTGAAAAGCTTGGGATTGGGAGCAGTGGTGGGTTTCAAAATTTTTTACTACCGGTTCTGTGGGTGTAGCTCGGTGGGCATGGCATGGCTTGGTGAGCACGGCTTGGTGCGTGTGGCAGGGGAAAGATACTGTAAAATCTCCATTCCATCCCCAATCCAGGGGAAGGTTACTGCAAAATCCCCATTTCCTCCTGATCAGCTG
>JANHZT010005783.1:46863-57621 GCA_032468215.1 Stegonotus admiraltiensis | reverse complement strand
TCTATTCTATTCTATTCTATTCCATTCCATTCCATTCCATTCCATTCCATTCCATTCCATTCCATTCCATTCCATTCGTTCCTCTTCTCTGCACTCTTTCTAGAGTCTCCACATCTTTTTTATAACTTGGCCAGCAAAACCGGATGGAGCATTCCACGCGTGGTACTTTCTAGAGCAAAGTTTATTCCTAGAGAGGTACAAAGGTTGGAGTCCCTTGGTACTCAACAGATCCTGGTTTGTTTGTTTGTTTGGTGTTTCTTTCTCCCTGAGCAGATACGGCTCGTCTTCCATGATGGAATACCGGAAGAAATTGGAGGTAGCCTTCAACAAGTTGGATGCTGCACTCCCACCTTCCTGTTTGGTCATCTGGAACATGACCATGCCTTTAGGCCCCAAGATCAAGGGTGGCTTCCTTATACCCGAGGTAGGAGTAGATAAATCCCACAACCTGGTTCTTGTCTTCGAGGTTTGGTCTGAATGATGGACATCATCATTTTGGGGAGGGCTGTGTCTTCTAGGATCACGGTTTGTTCCAGTGGCTCCTTAGGGTCTCTCTCTCTCTCTCTCTCTCTCTCTCCTTCACTCTCATTCTCCTTCTACATACTGGACTGTTAAAAAAAATAAAGGCAGAAATTAGAATCATTAGTTTCAGAATGCTTTTGAAATTAGGCCAATGGTTTCATTAAAGAAAGTGTAATAGCTGCCTGGAGCTAACTGGTTGCAAGTTGGCCATCCATGTTTTAGAGCAGTGATTCTTAACATGGACCATATGCCTCCCCACTTCAGGGGTCTTGGCGTTTTTCTAGTGGGGCATGGCCTTTATATGATACACTTTGGATTAATAAGCATTATTGATGAAGTACAATTTTTTTAGCTAACAGTGATTATGATGGAGGTCACAGAAGTAAATGAGGTTCAGGAGATCACAAACAAACAAACAAAAAAGATTGATAATCCCTGTCTTCAAGTATAATCTGAACAAAATTCACTATACAGATAGGCCTCAACATCATTTTGTGAATTGGTACTGGAAGTTTCATTACTAAGTGATGTGATTGTTGTGAGTCATACTCGATTTTATGATTTTTTTAAATGTCAGTTGTTAAGAGAATTTGGCTTCTCCCATTAATTATACTTGTAAATCCTCTGGGAAGTTTATAAATGGGATCATGTGATCCTGGACATGGCAACCATTGTAAATAAATGCCAGGTGCCAAACAACCAAATTTTGATCATGTGACCATGAAACGCTGTGACAGTTATAAGTGTGGGGACCAATCATAAATCACTTTTTCCAACATTATCATAACTTGGAATGGATGTTAAACAAATAGGTGTAAGTTGAGGCCTACCTTAGCTTGTTCCAGCCAAAATATCTGCCAGTTTGATGGTATAGTATGATGCTATGTCATGGGATATCCTGTGAGATTTTGTTCGATTTGGTTTATATTCACCAGGAGGCTGATGCTTCTGTACTTGTAACTCTAGACTTACATTTTTAAAATTCAGTGTTTTATCTGTGTTTGTTTTCTAAACAAAACTCTATCGAAGAAAAAAATATCTTGTGCTATGAAAGCAAGGTTACCTTTGCACATCCTTGAATATATAGTAACTACTTTTGTCATATGTTCCATTTCTTGATGTCCCATGCTTGTCACAGATGAAGTAAAAAATTCTATAAAGCTGGTTACCAATATCATTTAAGATTCCAGAATCCAAAATCATTCAGTGACTGAAATTGTGCAATTACTGAGGTTTGGATTAATGGTGTGGTCTTGCCTAAATTTAGTAAAGTTTATCTTTCTCTGGTTTGATACCTTCCGAGCTACAGTGTTGACTTGGAATTTTGAGGCTTGCAGTTCCCAAAGCAGCTGGAAGCCTTCAAGCTGGGAATAGCTGGCATGAACTACAGTATCAAGATGATCTAATCCTGAGATGATATACCGTACATACAACACAAAACAGTAGTAGAAGATGTTGTGAGGCAGACATTCATGCATTGGAACTGCCTAAAAGAAAGTGACATTTCAAATGAATGTGAAACGGCTTTTCTTTAGATTTTTATCCCATCTTTATTAGTTTTTTATAAATAGCTCAAGGCGGAGAACATACCCAATACTCCTTCCTCCACTTATTTCCCCCACAACAGCCCTGTAAGGTAAGTTGAGCTGAGAAAGAGTGACTGGCCCAAAGTCACTCAGCCGGATTTTATGTCTACGGTGGTTTCTAGCCTGTTGTCTTAACCACTACATGAACTGGCTGTCAGGAATTTGAAAAACTGATCTTAAGAACATAGGAAGTGGCCTAATGCTGCATCTGGGCACTGGTTGAGTCTAATTCACCATGATTGACCTGATCCAATTTATCTAGGATCTAGATTTTTCTTCCCTAACTGGGTTTGGGGAAAAAACATCCTGTAGGAAAATATATTCTACATTCAGTGCTACAGTGCCTCTCTAAATTTAGTTTAGAGAAGGACCTTTCATTCAAATCATATGAAAGTAGTACACAAAAAAGCTAACAAGCTTTTCATCTTTCGGTCTGACTTTCTGTTGACCTGGCTTTATTTCTAAGACTACATGAAGTTGTGATTTCCCAGTGGTGATAACAAGTTAATAAATAGGAATCCACTTGAAATTAATGTAGTTGAGGGTTTTCTATGCAAGGCCAATCTCTCTGGCCATCCCTGTTTGGAGTGGATTTCCCAGTACAATAATCCTTAATATGCATCTGTCTGCTCCAGATAGCTTTAGGCAAGCTTAAGACTAATACACACAAAAAAGGTGCCCTTAAGCCTGCACAAAATTTCAGGACTGTGAAGCTGTAAGCTGCCATCACAACTTCACTAGAAATCAAAACTGGGGCTTTCTCAAGAGAAGGAAAGGACTATGCTTTAACATGCCCATAGAAATGAGCTTCCTTTTGATCTATCCAGATCCCATCAGAAAACCTCACATTTGGAGATAAAATAAATATACTCAAGCTTTCCAAACTTGCTCTGTCTGGAAATGTTCTGCGGAAGATTTAATGGTAGAAAAATATCTTGTATTTTAAGACTTGAATTACTTATTTTTACACTGTTTCAGCAAGCTTCAAATCCAGTCATCTGTTAAATCAAAATTCAGCAACCTATAGCTTTTCAGAAGTTGGGGAAATCCAACTCCCAGCAGTCAAGCTCAGAATTTCCAGTGGTGGAAAATACAGCAAAATCAAGTTTAACTACATGGGAAGAATCACAGATTTGCCATCTTTGCATTAAATTCTGTCAAATTCTGATTACTGTAGTATAATAGACATCAAACATTATTTGATTCTAAAATGTACAAACAATTAAATTCCATTGAGTATGAAATCTTGTTCTCACTAACAATCTAAACAGCAAAATGTGTTATCAGTAGTTTTCACCTGGCCACCTGGGGAAGCCTGGCTATTTTAGGATTTTTTTTTCACCAAAAGAGACAACAGAAATGGTAGATTAGCTTTTCTAAACTGAAAAAAAAATCTCTATAGTATGACATGTCAGGGTTGCCTGTGTATTTAGCTTGCAATGAGTCACAGATACAGTGGATTTTAAAACAATGACTCTTTAATGTGCGGGAACAGCTTCAATTTGGGAAAAGAATTTGGAAGAGTGCCACCTAATGAGCCATCCAGCCACAGGGCTCCTATCATTGAGGCAGCTCAAAACCTCACTTTAATATTTCCTCACATTTTAAAATGTGTGTTTGGAACATTGTGAGAAATAAACATTTGAAGCCTTTTAAAGAAATATTAAATGGTTTATAGATCTTGGGTAACCATGGAACCCTATCAGGCGCCCAAATATTGTATATGCTAGCACCAGCCTAATAGGTGGCAGAGTTCCTTGTCAGAGGAGCCAAACTTGAAAGCATTCCCTGAAATAGAACATTTTAAAAAGCCACCTACACATCAGTTATTAGTAAGATTGATATCATTAAATACCCAAATAATCCTCCATATTAATGATCAGTGCCAGTTGAGATAGCAACTAACATGATAGCAACCTGTAAAAGCAAATAATTTGGGATATCAAATACAATTTGTCTATTTTGAAAATAGCCAGAGAATATTCAACTGCAGATTTTACAAATGAGAATCCAGATAATAATTTTAGGGAAGAAATTTGCCTTGGCTCTCTAGTGTCTGGAGCAACAGGTATATGGGAACTTAATCTTTGAGCTATAGGGTCTTTTGAGTGATGTTGCTGTCTTCTGTCTTTAACCCCTGCTGTTATAATCCTTTCCCACCCCCTCCTTAAGAGATAGCCTGCTTTATCCCTTTGATTAGTAGCTTTTATTTGCTGGCTGAGAAGCCATCTGTTCAGTTTTGTTCCTGAACATGAGATGGACATCAGAGGAAGGGAAACAATTATGAGACCATCCCTTTAAAAACAATTAAAACATAGAATGCCATGTTTTGAGTTTTGTCAAGCTTTCCTACTATTTCTGCAGCCAAAAGAAAAGTAACAATAGGGATACTTGATGTGTTATAGGGATATGTGTAGAACTCCAGAGTATGTTAGTACATAGGTAAGTGAATAATATTTTCTATTATCTTGTTTCTTAAACACATTTGTGTTCATAGGCAAGTTTCACTAATTTTGTGAACTATTGTATATATCTGGAGATTGAGAAAAAAACTCTTCATAATAACTAGACTCAAATCAGTACAAATGACACATCAAGCCAGAGCGACAACAATGCTGGCTGGGGAATTCTGAGAGTCCACACATCTTAAAGTTGTCAAGATTGAGAAACACTGTCACAGAGGATAACCTGAATGGTTTTAGCCAGATACTTGAATTGCCATAGCGTGATTTGCTATTATACAGCAAACCAAAATTAAGAACCAGTCTTTGAAATATATTTGTATTAATGATATATAGATGTGTAATATCTTACTGCTGGTGCCCTCTGCATAAAAGTCTTATCAAAGCACTGTTCCCTACCCTCATGCCCTCCATATGTATCGGACTAAATGCCCATCATTTCCAAGCATAATGCTTACAGGCCCTATTGTTTTGGAAATAGGGTATTGAATTCCAGCATAATGTGTGTTTCTAGTTTAGTGAGCAGCTCATGAGAAAAAGGGAAGGAATACTTCTGATAACTGTTCTGCTGCTTAGACCCAAAAACCATTTTCCTTCCCATAGTGACTAAAAATGTGCATCCAGGAAGCCTTCAATGTTAGTGTGAAAGCAATCTAACTCTCCCCATTAATTCAGGGATTGCATATAGCCACTGCATCTAATTGCCACTGGCAGTCTGATGAATCTAATTACTTTTCAAAAAATATTTGACCTAGTGGCTGTTATTGCATCCCACAGCAAGCAATGCCATGGATTGCCTAACTGAAATCATCTGCTAATCACTGTTATTGGGAACTGAAGCTTAAGTATTATGGAAGGGGTGGGGTGGGGAGCTTTTTCTGCCTACTCTCTCCACACATCATTTTTATAAAGTATTAAAGACATCTTAACCTGGTGCTTTCCACTTACGTTTGGCCTACTAATCTCAGAATTCACTGCCAGGTTAGATTACAACTCCTATGGTCTATGGTTTATTGAAGACTCTATCATTGTGATCATAGAAATAAGCCTTAGCAAGAAGATGTGCTTGCTATATTTTGATTTATATTTTAGGATCAGTTTCTTTAGCACATGGCAAAGCAACTCTCATCCTATTCAGAGAAGTGTGAAAATTGTTTCTTAGCATTTAAAATGGGAATTCAGTGCTATCACTTTATTGCGTTCTCATCTGGCTTTGAAATCAAGCTTCTCTCAAGAGAGATTTCCTGGGGGAGGGGGAAGAGGGTGAAAGAAAGAAGGATTTTGGTTCATATCCCAGTGGTTTGGAAAGATTTAGCATCCTCCCTAACCCAGATCTGCTGACAGGAATGGCAGATTTTTTTCCTAGCCATTACAGAGGCGAAGGACATCTCCGTCACAATGTTCTCTTCATGCAGCTTCTAAAACTCCCAGCATTCCTACTTAGTATATCTGGTGGCTATGGCAGCTTGACTTGTAATCCAATATATTGGGGTTGGAAGGATGTGAGTTGCTTATTTCTGACCAAGGAAGAAATATTTTATTACTGCTTTGTCATTTTATGCATTTTCTTCAGATCTCAAGATAGTGGAAGTTGAAGAGGGAAAGTTGTTACTGATACTAAGAGTTCTATCTGGTTCAGAGAAAAGGAAAGGTTTGAATGCTTGAAACAGCAGATGTTTGTAGAATTAATCTTTCTGCTCCTTTTCCTCTGCAATTTCCCTCCCCACTGTTTTTTTTTCCCCCTCATTTGATCAGTTCTGATTGTAGCTGTTCTGCAGAGGTTCTACAGCTCAGAAAAATGCAGAAGATCTCAGCATCTAAAGCTCACAGTTCTGGGTAGGACAGATTTGTTTAAAATATTTCTGTATTATAAGGCTTCATTTATTTGAAGAGCTGTCCTGCCTAATGTTGGTTTAGAGATAAAGGGAACTATGAGATTATATTCAATTAACATTATGTTCACTGGTTAATATCTCAATAACAAATTAAATCAATATAATTCCATTACATATCTTCACAGGCATATTCAGCTGAGAATTCTGAATAATGGGAGGGAAGTGAGTTAAGAATGCCTAATTCTTTACTGCCAGCTCCCTTTTGTATACAAGTGCCCTTAATTCTTTTTATGCCAAAAAACTTTCATTTTATTTTGGGAAAACCTTATTTTGTCTTTCTTTTCAGCCCTTATTTTGCAAGTCCAAGCAATGATGAATCAAGCCCAGTTACAATGTGAATGTGTTTTGGTATGATTCTCTTATGTGACTCTCCCATGTGAGCTAATGTTCCGCCTGGTTTAACCAGTACTTTAATTCTGTTATTAATCATCATTCCGGCAATAATAACTTTCAGTTTGCTAACTGGTGTGGTAGCTGATGCAGTCCAGCAGCATTTAGTTGAAAACAAGCTCGTTCCACCTGAGCAGAAAGGAATCTGTCCAAATAGCACAGGAACAAAAGATCAACTTGTAAGTGACAAGATGATTTTGGAAAACTGCAAGAGGAGGAAGACCAACTTGAATGTAGTTTGGATTGATTACAAGAAGGCATTTGACTCCCTGCCACATGATTGGATAATTAAGTACCTAGAAATAACAGGAGTTAGTAGAAACATCTGAAGCTTTGTGCAACGATCAATGGCTCAATGGAAGACATGGTTGCTTATCATGGTGATAGGTTGGGAGAGGTTAATATCAAGAGAAATCTTTTAAGGAGACTCACTATCACCACTATTGTTTTTCATTGCACTGATTGCTCTGTCAACAATACTGAACAAATCATGCCATGGCTGTAAAACATCAAAAACATCTGCTATGCTATCCCATCTCCTTCACCTGGACAATCTGAAGCTGTATGAAAAGAATCTGACCATCTGAAATAGAATTGCTACTCAGCACTCTTGGTCTGTATAGCTAAGATATGGCTGTGGAGTTTGGACTAGACAAATGTGTCACCATTGCATCAGTAGGGGATAAATAGTGAAAAACTGAAAGAATTATGAAGCCCTATGAAAATAAGATCAAGAGTCTGGATGAAGACAATTGCTACAAATACATAGGCATCATGCAGGCTAATAAATTAAGCACACTGAAGTCAAGAAGGTTATAAATAAATACATCATGAAAGTGAAGAAGATCTTAAAGGCCAAACTCAGTGGAGGAAATACCATCAAGACAATTAATACATGGGCAATTCTAGTCATTAGATAACAGCTGGAATAATGGACTGGACTCAGGCAGAATTAAAATCCCTGGATAGAAAGACCAGAAAAATAGTGACAATGAATCATGCCCTTCTTCCACACAGCGATTCTGGCAGGCTCTACTTACTAAAGAAAATAGGTGGGTGAGGATTGTTTCAAGTACACCAGACAGTTGAAGAAGAAAAAGAGGGCATTAGGAAAATATGTAAAAGACAGTGAAGAAGACACATCGAGACTAGAACACCATCAAGGCATACTAAGTACTGGAGAGACCAAACTGGTCTACAAGAAAAAAATATGGCAAGGCAAAGTATTATATAATTGTAGCAATAATAGCCATTGTTGAAATATAAAGAGTAAAAGCTTGGCACTGATTACAGTAAGTGCCCTAGATCATCCCTTGCCCAATGATAAACGAATGACTGTTAGGAATCTCTTGGAAATGAGCTTTTTGACTGTCACCTAGAGAACTTCCAACTAAACTGCCTGTTTGCTTTTTTTTAAAAGTAGCAGCTAATTATTGTGTGGTAAGTGATAACGTTTCTTAATATGTTTGTGGACATGCTTCTGTCCAAGACCCATCAAGGATTTCATTAGATAGATTAATCAGCAATACTTTGGCTTCTCGGCATTTGTACCATTCTCCAGAACACTCAGTGATTGCCTTAGTTTGTATGACCAGATAATAAAACAATACATGAACATAATCCCTGAATGCAATGCAAAATTAATTCTAGGTTCCCTTTTATCAAAACTGAGAAATTAGTTATCAGCACTAGAAAAGAAACAAGACATTAAAATGTGATATGAGCCAGTCTGGCTCATACTAAAGAAAAAATCGTATATTGATTTTTTTCATTATTTCCTAATTTTTTTTGCCATACTAAGAAATTTTGTTTACCTGAATAGGAACAAGGTATTTCCAATATTCCTATATAGAAAGAATGAAATGTGTGTGTCTATAATGCTGATCATCTACCTTATTAAGCCATAGAAATGTGGCTGTTTTGAGACCACTAGCAATCATTCACATCAGCATGTAACTAAGCAACAGTGAATTAGCTTAGCCCCTTCGTATTTGGAATTCTCTACAGTTGTACCTAAACTCCAATGGTTTTCCACAGTTAGACCAGAAGAATGCCATCAGTGATGCAAACCATGTTAGCAGAAAAATGTCTAAGTAGGTTCCAGATACAGACCAAATGATAGCTAATTACAACTAATTGCCAATTACTCATCTTTTGTCCCATACCTTATATTAAATAGAAGGAAGTTTCTGGGCTTGACTGAATCATATATTCAACAGTGGAAGAGAGAATATAAATGAAATATTGAGAGCTGTAATATAATTTGAAAATATCTCCATATAAATATAAAATATAAATCACAGTTCTCAATATAAAAACACAGCTACTCCATCCCTCCTTTTATGTTTGCTATAGGTACCATTTGGAAAGAGAAGGCTAAGTATATGTAAAATGCTTTTCTTATTTACTAGTGCTTATATATCAAGAATGAACTTTTCCCAAATTCAGGAGCATTTTTTTAGTGGTTTTTGTTATGCAAGTGGATTTGGGTATGTGAAATAGGAAGAGCACACTTATTCATACCCATGCTGGTCTAAATTAAAACAAAGTAGAAAGTGTAGCCAATCTAGATTTATTTGGTCAACAATATCATAATTTATTCCAACTTCATTTTGGGGATCTGTAAAAAATTATGCATTAAAATCAGTTTTGACTTCTGGCAACTACCCCCTAGAGTTTCCTTAGCAGCATTTTTCAGAACTGGTTTACCTTTACCTCCTTCCTAGTACTGAGAAAAAGTCAGTGTCTCCATCTCAAAATGGTGTGTGTAGGAGTTTTTATGATGAACTTCTCTCTTGTTGGTTGCTAATTTTGTAGTATAGGATTGTGGGAAGGTTACTGAAAGGATCAGTTGACTTTGGACAACAAATATGTTACTTAATTATTGGTGTGTGTTCATGTGGGATATAAATTAATTTTGTGTCAAATACTTTAACTCCTGGATGCTTAATTATAGAATGATTATCAGAAGAAGCTATCAATGTTTTTCTCTTTTTTAAAAAAAACAGGTTATTTCTTTTTCCTTTTTTATTCTGTCATCCGCTCTTCATATCCTAACATTAAAATCTCTCAGTTTTCTGCCTTTTGAAAATGAAATTATTAACTCTGTCCTTCCTTTGATGCAGTAACTACAGTCTATCATTTTATCGTAGTTTTGATACACAAGTAAAAGGCAAAGCTGAATCATAATTCACATTGTAGGGTCTCTATTAAAAGAGATTGCAGAATTCTATGATTAATATTTCATCTCAAGTTTAGAGTTTGGCTTAACCCTGAACTTGGGCAAACATAACACAACTGCTGTACTCACATAAATCACTGTGCCCAAGCAGTAAATAGTTGTTGTTTTTAACTATTTAGTTGTATATGACTCTTGGTGACTATAGGCAAGTGTTCTCCATGCTACCCAGTCAAGCACAGCTTCTTTCAATTGTTGTATGTTCAACTTTGCATCAACAAGCCAGTGTGTTCTTTGCTTGCCAATTCTTCTTTGTCCGCTAACCATTCCTAGCATCATTGCCTTCTCCAATGAATTTGCACGCATAACTTGACCAGAATAAATCAGACATAGCCTTATGATTTTAGCTTCCAGTTATGTGTCTGGTTTTATATGATTTAACACCTCTCTCTCAGTTACTGTGGCTGTCCATGGTATATGCAGTAATTTATGCCAGCACCATAGTTCAAAGGCATCAATTCTTCTTCGATTAGCAAGCAGTAAACTACATCATGGCTTGCACCTAGTTCACATAAGATGCTAAGAGAATAACTGTTCTCCAGCGCGCTGCTTGGAGAATCCAAAGTGCGGGTTATTCAACAGTCTAGTAGTCAGCTCTGAGTGAATTAGTCTATGAATTTTCTTCAGACACGCCCCCTTTGCTCGTTAGAGGGTCAGTTTATATT
>JANHZT010005783.1:15909-28235 GCA_032468215.1 Stegonotus admiraltiensis | reverse complement strand
GTCTGACCCACCATGTGCCCTGCAATGTTACCCCTGAGTAGTCCTGGATAGATAAAGGTATCCATCGGATTACTATCAATTTAAGAATGATTGGTTTTCCCCCCCCATTAGTTTGGACTTTTTTGTATTTAAATGTAGGCCCATTTTTGCACTGTATTCCTTGACTTTTATAACTAGAATTTTCAATTCAATTGCATTTTCAGCTATCATAATAGTGTCATCAGCATAGTTCAGATTGATGGTTTTTTTCCCCCTCCAGTTTTAAAACCTCACTGATCTTCTTCCAATCAGCTTCTCTTAATATAGGTTACCCTTCACTTATGACTGGATGCTTAGAGACTGTTTGGCATTGCAATGAACATTCCACCATCACCACCCCTAAAAAAAAAAGCTAATTACAACCCAGTTTTGAGATTCTGATATCTCCCCCCTCCCCATGCAATCATTTGAATGTATTTTGGGCATTTATAGCACCTTACAGTCACATGACATGCCATAAACCAGTGTTTCATTGTGGTTGATGGCAAAAACTGACACATAGTGAGCATGATTCATTTAACAACCACCATGTTTTGCTTTCTTTCACAATCATTTTTTATTTTATTCAGAAAGTTAAAATACAAGTCCCAAAAAAGAAAAACAAAGAAATTTCACAAAAAGAAAACAAAATTAGACATTAAAAATGTACATTAGAAAAGACACAAGATAAAAACACATATACATATATTGTGTCCCCCAGTTGAACACTGATAAGTATATTGCAGCAATAATAGTTTCTCCTACTTGCAAAGCACGCCTATAATTTATTCTACACAGCTATTTGCAACCAATTTAACCTGTCATCTATCTATTATATGTAAGAAAAGGTAATTAACAGGTAAACTAACAGCAAAGTTAAACTTCAAAGCCCTTTGTTAAAAATCTATTATTATATTTAATTCACAGAAAGTCTACAATAGCTTCTTATCTACCACAGATCACTGCAATCATCTCTTATTCGTCCATTTTGATTGTTACCTTTGTTTGATTCTTAATAATAAACATTTTCCTTAAAATTTTGTTTGGGAGCTTTCCCAACAATTGCATCTCATTTTAACTTGGAGAATGGGTTTATTATGTTTAACCAAAAAACAATTGACAAGAGATGCTGTGTTTTTATTTACAGGGAAACTTTCTGAACAATGGGTACACCATGTTTTCTTTCGGTCACATTTGTTTAACGACCATTGTAAAAAATATTGTAAAATTGGATCTGGTCACACGGTGGTGACCTGCTTTATGATCATCATAACCTACCACTGTAATTGCTAAACTCAGTTACAGTCATAAACTGAGGACTACCTGAATTTACCCAGCATATAGACTGACTGAATAAATAAAGGAAGAGTCTATAGACTTGTTTCATCCTTTGCCAGCCTGGAGCCCGTCTGTTTCATCATGTTCTGTCCATACTGCTTTCTGATCTGTAGATTGGGTTTTCATGAGGACAGTGAAATGTCCTGAGAATCCCGTTTTATGAGCATGTTCCACAGCTTGATATGGTTGGCACAATCAGTGGCTTTTTTTATAATCAATGAATCACATTTTGGATTCTTTTTTATATTCTTTAGCTTTCTCAATTATCCAGAGTGCATCAGCAATAATGTTCCTCTTCCTTCTCTAAAGCCAGTTTGAACATCTGGCATTTCTTTTTCTTCACATAGAGCTCTAATTTGTGTTGGATATTCTAAGCATTATTTTGCTAGCTTGTGAAATTAAGAATATTGTATAATAGTGCGCACAGTCTTTTAAGTCCCCTTTTTCGTATTGTAATGTAGATTTACCACTTCTAATTTGTTAGCTACTATGTCGTTCTCTAATTTTCTAAGATACTATAGTTGGAACCTTTACTTCGATTGCCTGCCATATTCCTGTATCCTGTAGCCTTATGACTTAGTAATGACTGAAATGCTGATCTCACTTCATCTTCTAGTACTAGAGGTTCTTCTAAGTAGGAAATAACTACTAAGCTATATTAGATGTTATCTGGCCCAAACCCAAAAACGACACAGCGGAATCCAATCAAGTCCAATCCTTTATTTGCTTGTACCCAATCAAAAGGATCTTGTCAAACTAAAGCTATAACCTTGTAACCTACTAGATATATTCTGAGATATTCTAGAATGTGGCTACCCTAAATCCTTTGCCTTCTCCCCCATCCATTTTGGGACTGCACAGTGCCTTACTCTTGACCTTTCTCTAATGATATTTACTGCCTTCTCCCTGAAAAAGATCTGTGTTGCCAAAACTTCTATCCACCAATTCTCCTGGTGCACATTCCCTCACATGTTGACATCTCTACTGTACAGTATTTCAGTATAATCCTTCCATCTTTGATCTCCTTTGAATTTGTTATTGTTGATTGGTGTTCTTTAATGTACCATATTGAGATTGAAATCTCCTAGGTTTAGACATCTTTAGAAACACCTTCTTTATTTTTTTCATGTTTCTTTCCATCTTTAGTGTCTTTATAAATGTTATTGTAATACTGCTTCTTGTCTCTTCTGACAGCTCTCGGAAACTCTTTGTAAAGCTTCTTCCTGAGATTTTTATCTTTTTTAGTTTAGTTTCACTTCTCTTGCTAATTGCAAATCTGTTCTGGCATCTAGTTTGCTTTATTCTGTTTCTCTATCTTTGGCAATCCCTTTTCACATTCATTCTTCTTTCAGTTCATTTCCCAATTCTTTGGTTCTCTAATGAAGCTCAGGACTTCAAAGAAATTCCTATTGTTTTCCTTAAAATGATTAGTGTAGTTTTACCACATGTTGTGGAAACTGGTTGGCTTTCTTCTTTCTTACATATGAGTTTTTGTGATCTGTTCCAATCCCCTCCTGTTCATGTCATTAATGCTATAATTGAGCTTCTCCACCTTCTTTTAACAATAATATAGTCAATTTCACTTCTGTATTCTCCATCTAGAGAGGTTGTATACAGAGAAATTGTTTTGGTTCTTTGAAGACAGTATTAGCTATGAAGAAGTAATTGGAATATCTGAAATTAATAAGTCAATGTCATGCTTTTCAATTTCATAACCATATAGCCCAACAAATAACCCAACTAAACCCTTTTCTTTAATATTTTCAACTTATGCTTTCCACCTCTTGTTCTGCATGAACATTTGGACCATAAAGTTGAAGGGTCATTATAATAAAGGGCTGCCCCTAAATTCTGGTTTATACTATTTGACCATTGATTGCTTTGTAGCCAAGTATTGTTCTTGCTATACTTTTCCTAGCTATTAAAACAATGTCACTTTGTTTTTAATGTCCTGAATAACAAATAGCATGATCTTCTGACTCTATTAATTGATGCCTAAGATGTCAATTTCATTTCATCTTTCATTGTATGACCTTGATGAATGAGGGGAAGAGATTCTGCTGAGGAAACAATTAGAAAGAGAGGCAGGTCCCGAGGGACTTAATGGTCAGAGAAAGAAAGTTAGGAAGCCCATCCTAATGGACCCAACAATTAAAAGTGATGGCGGGAAATTTCTACTCTCAGACTTGCAAGTAGACAAGATTCTGTTAATGTAACCTTACAGTAAAGTAGATTCTGTTAACATAGCCTTACAATAAAGTAGAATTAGCTCATCTAGTCATGTTTCCTGTCTGATTTTCCTGGAAGGGCTGATATTCACTGAGTTGAGCTTTCCAATATTCATGCTTCATATGTTCCATGTTCACAGAGTAATTCTGACTTTGCAGCTTCTGATTTTCTTTTCCTGTATGGCAGCATCGGAAACTCAATATCCCAAAGGCTTTAATCTAGCCACATTATAAACACCATTAAAATTCTGAAAGTTCCTTGGCTGTTCCTAAGTAGCATGTTGAATGTAATCTGACCTGAGGGGCACATCATTTAGCATTATATCATTTTATATTTTCTATTCATGTGGTTTTCTTGATAAAAATATAGAGGTGGTTTACAATTACCACAGTATGAATTGATACTTTTGCCATTGCATTGAAGTGATCATCTGCCTCCAGCTTCTTCCTATATAACTGCTGCCTGATATAGGTGCCTGCTTGTTTTAGCTGGGCAAGATGTAGTGACCTTCATGCCTTGGGTGATGCTGCTGGAAATATATATTCTAAACTCTATTTGTGGATTTTATGCTGAAAATGGACAAAAATGAACTGATGATTTCTCGATTTGCTGATTAAGAAGGGGTGAATATGGAAAAAGGCAACTATAATATAATTCTAAAGGGAAGAAATGATAAAATAATAAGGAAAATTAGAAGAAACATCTTTTTCTTTCTTTATCTGTACTATTTTCTTATCTGCACTTTTTCATTTTTCTCTTTATATACGCTTTATTATTTATCTTTTAATTATGTAAAAACTTTATAAAGAATAAACAAACTCTTTCCCCTTTTCCTCTTCCATTCTTTGCCCTTCCATGATAATGAGCCAGCACAGCAGGAATTGGGGGTGCAAGGATTGAACCATAAGCAAAAGAAATGAGCTGATATTGCACAACACACTAAGCCCACTATTCCCTCCCCCAACAATTAATCAATGAGAGTTACAATAAAGCTTAGCATGTTGTACATATATATAGCTGCTAGGTTTTTTACTGACCTGATTAAACATGTTGAATGATGCACAGTCAATTTCTTTAAAGAGCTAGGAAGGATTCCCTTCTAACTGATGAGGAAATTTGCAGTAGCAGGTTTCATTGGATTTATTACCAGATTCTGGTAACCTTCAGACTTGGAATCTCATATTTTAATTCAATTCACCTCTTCCTTGTCTCATGCAGATTCTGAGGGTCTTGGGATCAGTATTATTGGAATGGGGGCTGGAGCTGATATGGGTCTAGAAAAGCTTGGCATATTTGTCAAGACTGTGACAGAAGGAGGAGCAGCTCATCGAGATGGCAGGTCAGTAGGACTGATATTACATTGGGAATGAAGCTTATCTTGGAACAAGAATTTACCAAAACAAGAACTCTTACTTTATTTATTATAGTCAATCTCTGTTTGCGGTAGAAAGATGGTTAAAATCCTAGATTTCTTCATTGTTTTCTGTGAAAATTTTGACAAAGGTATATATCTTTTCCTCCCTAAAAGCTCAGGATCATAAGACGCCGCAACATAAAATTAGAAACTCACCCCCCCAATATTATATTTGCATCATTGTTGTCAATGTAGCATTTGGTTAACGTGATACCAGAGTGAAATTTAAACTTTTCTCTTTGACAGATAGTGAAAAGTCATACCAACCCTAATTGAGGACCATTAGGCTCTCTTTTTCCAACCAGGATTTATTTTTGGCTGTTTTCCCCTCAAAGGGTGAAAAGGGAAACTCATAAAAATAAACTCCCTTTTTATTATGTCTATGTGAATCTATTTTTTATTTTGCTACTGTGCAAGCAAACATTTCAGGTGCTGGGAATATTCTTATAATGTGAATATAAGTACTAAGAAATTTACAGAGTGATTTACTCAGAAATGGGGTTCATTACATTTACTAGGAGTTAGGCTTTAATCCTTTGCTCATTTGCATAGGATCAGTCAGTAGGACGTATGTCTGAATAAGCACATAGAATTGTATTCTATGTTTTAATAAATTGCCAAGTTTAAGACCACAACCTTAGTTTGTGTGTAATATTTCCTAATGAAGTACATGGAAGCTAGCATAAAAAGCAATAATTGCTTCTAAGATTAGAAGAAGCTTTTAGTCAGTTTCTTCTATTTTACAGGTAGTCCTCAACTTACGACCACAATTGAGCCCAAAATTTCTGTTAAGTTGTTTTGCTCCACTTTATGACCTTTCTTGCCATACTTATTAAATAAATAATTGCAGTTGTTAAGTTAGTAACACAGTTGTAAAATGAATCTGACTTCCCCGTTGATTTTGCATGTCAGAAGGTTGCAAAATATGACATGACGACAGTACGCACTATAACTGGCATAAATATGAGCCAGTTGTCAAGAGTCCAAATTTTGATCATGTGACGATGAGGATGCTACAGTGGTCGGAAGTGTGAAAAATGGTCATAAGTCATTTTTTTATTGCCATTGTAACTTTGAATGTCATTCAACCAACTGTTGTAAGTTGAGGACTATCTGTATATGCATATTATAGCACTAACAGAAGTAGCTCAAAAGATGACAGGATTTGTTTTATATTGACCTTTTTGACATGTCATTCCAGTCCTTTTTTAAAAATGTTTGTAATTAAGCATATTATTAATTTCCTTTTAATCTATATCAGTTATGGCTGTTTCTCTCCCTTATATGCACATGCAAATATTAGGTGTGTGGTTCAGATTTGTAAAAGATGCTCTGGAATGCGCAGAAGTCCAGATATAGAACCTCTTTGTACTTCATTAGAAGAGCTGAAGCATTAAAAGAGCTGAAGCAAAACAGCACTATAAAATGTAATAAGAGGTTATATTTGCCACTTAGAACAGCAGGCAGGAGTGCCAGCATTCAAGTAATTTCGTTATAAAGTGACTACCGGTACATTTCACAAAGCAAGCCAAAAGATGTTTCTCATCTCTCTCCATAGGAAAATCATGGGAAATTTAGTCATTTTTAGATGTGGTCCTAATTTACCAAGGACAAAAGCACATAATAGTAACTAATAAATTTAATGTGATCAATGTGGATCATATGGGGAACACCTTAGAATTTTATTTAAAAACCCAGATTGCATTGAAATACCTTCAGATGTGGTCCTCCAATCTAACTCATTTATTTATTATTTGCTATATTTTATAGGAGAAACTGTATTTAAGCCATCTGTGTTCCCATCCTCATAACAGATCATGAACATGTCAAAAACAAATTATAAATGGAAACATTAAATGGAAACAGTGTTATACAACAAAAGGCAGCCTTTGTTCCTAAAGAATTGTTAGGAAGACTAGATACATCTTATAATGCAGCTGTAGCTTCAGCAGCTCATTTTCCACTGCAAACAGTCCTTGCAGTTTTCATTAGAAAAAAAATATGCTTTAACCCTTTACTTGACAGTTGATTTGCCCTTAAAAATTTTGTCCAAATGCTTCTCATTGACAATATTTTAGTCCCAATCACATTGTAAACTGTCTGGAATCCCCATGGATGGAAAGAGCAAAGGAAATATTTAGCAAGGAAGTAGCAGGCAGAAGAAGGATTAGATACTTCTTGCCCCTTCCCCAATTTCTGAACTCAAATTGCCCTTAACCAAAGTAGCAGTGGAAAAAAGAAGGAATTATTACGTATGATTTTGATGTTATTTGTCACTTGTCTTTGAGACTTGTTCTCACTCTCAGGATATTAAAATTAGAAACTTCAGAATCAAAAATTGTATTGTGGGAATTAAAATTTCTAATTTTGCTAATTTTCTACAAGTTAAAAGGGTGTGTTTTATTATTCTGCAGTATGTTAATTGGCTAAGTGCTGTAAATCAGGTGGGGAGCTTATGGTGTTCTAGGTGTAAAGGAACTTCCATCAATCAATGATGAGAGATTGAAGTTTAAATTCAACATTTTGAGGACCACCAGTCATTCATTCTTGCTGTCTAGGTTTTTGTATTATGAAATCTAACTGGTCTTGCCATGCTCATTACACTAATTTTTGAATGTGTATCCACTGCTGTACTCATTTAATTGCTACATTTTAAGCTTATTATAGAAGATTGTAATCTCCATTCATCCAAAATAATCTGATTTAACATTATTATTTGATGACAATTGTAAATAGGAATTAAAATGCTTAAGGAAGAAAGAAAGACAAAAAAATACTAGTATCATCTTCAGGTACATACAACTGAGTGATAAATCATTTGAATTCAAATAGAAGAGAATATTTGTAGTATAAGTTCGAACTATGGCATTCTTGGTATTCTCTGAGCTGGGTTGTTTGTTTCATTACCCAACTAGGGAACATCAAGAGCATGAGGCATGTGAGAGCCAGGGGCATCCATAATGAGGGATGAAAAAAACAGGGTGATGATCTCTGCAGCAGAACAAATGAAAGTTCACCTCTTTTCTATGTGTCTGTGATGTGATGTCCATGTATGAGTTGAATTTAATTATGCTACCTGTGGCTGCCATCTTGAGGTTTCTTGATACAGACACGAATCCTGCACATGTGGTAGGTTGGGATGGACAGCATAGAGCTGTTTTTCAGAACATTGGCCATTTTCCAGAACAATGACTACAGACTATCTCAAATTAAATTACTTAATTTTAGCTAATAGTTAAGGAGAAGAATTATCAAAGAAACTGTTTACTTGCTAGCATTTCATTCCACTGCAGTCATCAGCTCTGTTTTTTGTGGAGGCATCTTCAATCCATCATTCTCCCCCCCCACCCAAAGTTATGAACTTACACATTCTTGTACAAACTTCAAAGCTTCAATGCTTGCAAGGTTGTGATAAACACCTGAGCTTCAGTATGTTAGGGATTGTGAGAAGAAGTTTATTTTTATCTTTTAAACAGAATGCTCATCAGCTAATCTAAATACTAATGGACAACAAATATATTTCTAAGTTTCCATGTGCTCTGTTTACTGTAGGTACTGCGAACCTATGGCACAGGTGCCCAAAGTGGCACGTGAAGCCATGTCACCCGACATGCATGGCCTTGTCTTGTCTGTTTGTGTTCTGTTTCTGACGCGCATGCTCATACAACAATCAGTTGTCTGCGCGCATGGCAGTGCTGAAAACCGGTGTACGCTTGCTGGCCAGCTGATTGTTGGGTGCGCATGTGCGTCAGAACCTGGAAATTTGGCTTTTTTGGAGTGTGATCCCTTTGCGCATGCGGCAGTACCGAAAACCAGTGTGCATATGCGCACTAGCCAGCTGATCATCAGGTGCACATGTGCACTAGAACATGAAGGTTTGGCTTTTCCAGAATGAGGCCCCAATGAGCGTCCACACATGCACGTGACATTTTCGTGTGAACTTTTCGGCACTTGGTGCCGAAAAGGTTCATCATCACTGCTGTAGGAGAAAACAGGCAGTAAAAATACTACAAAATACAACAGAAGAAAATGGATTAAATTAAGGCATAGTGGAGGAAACGGTAGTAGAAATAATAAAAGTAATTGTACAGTACAGTAAGAAAAAAGAGATAGTTTCACCTAATACAGCAGTCCAACACCATTCCTGTGTTTTCCTTTTCACAGAATGTAGTGTTGATAAGAATTAAAATATTATGTCACTACCATCAAAAATATGGCTGAATAAGGAAATAACTATGTTAGTTTTTAATGTAGTGTTTCAGAACATGATAAAAAAATTATCAGTATTTTTTTTCCTTTCTATGTGTCTTTTAAAGGAAGGTCAAGCTGATCATTGTATAAATATTTTCAGTGATAAAAAAAAGTCATCTAGTTTTCTTTTGTGTGCCCTGTAGTTGCAACTGTTGCTGTATATTAACCTAATTGAGATTGACTTTGAAAAGCAATCATTCAGATGCTCTAGAGCTGACCTTTAAGGGTTGTTTTGGATTGTTTGAACTGCCTTAGTTTTACGAGTATTATACCATTATTCTTCATGTACTTCATTTACCCAGGGTGAAGCATTGTGAAGGAATAGAGTATAAGCTGGATTCAATACGTTTTAAAGGTGCTATTAGTCTCCTAAGCGATTGACCTCTGAATTTGGCAGACCATTAATTTAAATAAAGAAGGAACTGCTATCTCTTTGCTGAATTGGAATGCTTCATTGTTGCCTGTGTATTTTCATGGAACTGAACTATTCAGAAAGGAAGCTAGGATGGGAGAGAAAAGCAGTCCTGGTACTAAATGCCAGCAGGGTTCCTGCATGCTGTCATGGCAACCAACATGGCTCCTTGCCCAGTACCAGAACACCAGGAAAATATAAACAGAGGCCTTCATGGGTGAAAGCTCAGTAGAATCTTAGAAATTGCTCTGCACATTGTACCCACCAAAGATTCTTTGTGCATTTCTTCTGTACCTGATGTTCCTTTTAATTTTATAAAAAGGCTACAAGTTTTCTTCAGAATCTATCAAAGATTATTCCAGTAGTATTTTTACCCTGGTCCCAGAGTGATACAAATAAAAATAACATTGTACATCTTTTCATTATCACAATCTTGTATAGAAAGACTTGCATACTTAGTGGATGAAATTTGGATGGAAGAGTCCAAAAATAATGTTCCCAATTAGCCATAAAGCTTATTGTGCAGCCCTGTAGAAAACCAAACTGCAGTTTAAACTACCTGAAGCTAAAGATAATATTCAACCGTTAATGACTGTTCAACGTTACAATGAACTTGAAAAAAGGTATGCTCCATCCTTGGTTAGAACTCCTACCATTACCTCAGGGGTGGGTTCCACTTACCCTCGCTACCGGTTCGCAATGGGAGCGTGCTTGCGCAGATCGTCCGTGATGACATCCAGGTGGGTGGGCGGAGCCTCCCGCCGCCGTTACTACCGGTTCGCAAGATCCGGACCGAACTGGTAGCAACCCGCCACTGGACTACCCCATACAATCTCAAGTATCGTGTGATTACATTTTGGGCATTTGGCAATTGGCTTACATTTTATGACTATGGTTGCAGCATCCTATGGTCACATGATCACAATTTGCCACACTTTTTGCTATTTTGTAGCAAAAAAGATGCCCATTTGAGAGAATGGATCTGCTTAATCATGTGATTTACTTAATGACTGTGATGGCTCACTTTATGACCATCATAAAAAGAGTTTTAAAAAGCCGGTCAGGTGACATGGTGACTCACTTAATGACTTCAGTGACTTACGATGAAAATTCCAGGTTTAATTGTGGTTATTAAATAAATGCTACCTGAATTAAAAAGGCCTGTTGTAATTATTGATAAATGTGATGCCAAAAATAAGCCATCTTTTTCCATTTCTCCCGAAATGCGAACATAATCATCACTTTTAATAAGGTAGTTTTTTAAAATTACAAACTTGATAAAATGATGCTGTTTGTTCACTACTGAATTCATAAGCTTGACATCCTTTGACATTGCAATAATGCAGTTGGACAGGTGATCTATGTCTAACTTTCTCTTTTTCCTTTCTTAGGATCCAGGTGAATGATCTTATCGTTGAGGTGGATGGCACCAGTTTGGTGGGCGTGACTCAAAGCTTTGCAGCTTCTGTGTTGAGGAATACCAAGGGTAGAGTCCGGTAGGGGAACAATGTGCAGCCTAGTTTTCTGGTGGGAACAGAATGTGTAGCTAGTTTATCTGTGTAAAAAATACAGAAAAGGAAATGTATGATCTCATTGAAAGCTGTACTGCAGCATAGGAAAAAGTTCTATAAGCAGATATTTTTGTTTCCTGTGTTATCATTGTAGGAGTAAGAGGGGCACTGATAGGTTTTCCTGCCAGCCATGGTTTTGCTTCTTCTGTTTATATGTCAAGCAGATAGATAACATTGGCTTAGAAAACTTATTACATCATGAGGCAGCCAAGAGGCTGTAGTCTTAATGGTTTTAAACAATACTTTTGGTTTTCATTTGCCGTCAATAGAACCTTTATTTGCAAATCAAGAACAATGGAGACACACAGGAATTCACATGAAAAACAGCATGAATCAGATAAGGATAAAGATTCCCTTTATTGCGGTATTTTTTTACTGATCAGACAAAAGAGAGAAAAAGAGCTGATGTGTTTATGGCAGAGTTTGTATCTTTCATCTTGGCAGGACATAAAGATTTTAGCTACTTCCTATCAGACACAAATTCAACTATTTGGATGTACAGTGGTGGAAGCTCACTTACCGAATTAAGTGATGTATCACTTTTTTTAAGACACAAGCATTTTTATTGCAGTGCTTTGGAGTAGAAACAAAAGTACTAATGCTGAAGATGCAGATGAAGCTTAGTAAGTGTAATTCTTAGATCATGGAAATCTAGTACCTGTTACCCTCAATTGAAGGCCAACATTATATACATCAAGTCATATATTATGTTCTGGTATTACATATTACAGTAAATTCTCAATTGGTGTTTGAATTTGATAGCATTACCTAAGTATAGTCCTGGTCAGATGCATTTTTAAAATATAACTATTGTTTATTAAGAGAACATTATAGATTCATGGCAGCTTTTTAATTTCTATATTCTCTCCTGCCCTCACTCCACCATCATTACCCTTTTGTTCTTCAAAACCTACAGCGTATCTGGTAAAAAAGCAAATGGGAGAAATAGAGGGTGCTGATACTGCTGGATTTTAGAGCATAGGCAAAAGAGGAAAAATCATCTCACCCCCACCAGATTAATGATGATGAAGTTTGTGGTTTTCATGTGAGTGTGCATGCACACATACGTATGCCTATATTTACACGTACACAC
>JANHZT010005782.1:50494-62823 GCA_032468215.1 Stegonotus admiraltiensis | reverse complement strand
ATCCTTTCGAGGTAGGTAAAATGAGGACCCTGATTGTGGGGGCAATAAGCTGACTTTGTGTAAAAAGAACACCGCTTGGGGGCCCCCCGAAAGCCCTACTAAGCAGGTATATACAAAAGTATGAAGGCTATTGCTGAACGCATTGTAGGCCGCCCTGAGTCTCCAGAGAAAGGGCGGCATATAAATCGAACCAATAAATAAATAAATTGTGCTTCCTTTCTAACATAGTCTGGTTTCCGAACACAATTCTGCCTGCAAAAGATCCATGCAGTTTCTTACTCAGGCCTTCAGTCCAGGATTCTGAGGGAGAGGGCAGGCCACAGGCCTTCTCTTTTAAAGTCTCCATGCAAATGGAACCATAGAATAAAAGTAGCTCCCGGGGACGCTTGTTTTGAACTGAACTCCACGTGCAGCAGGCTGGGCACTTTGGAGAGACCTTGTAGAGTTGCTGTGCTGGGGGAGGGGGGCTTGGTTTGAAGCTTCAACATCTGCTTTGAAGGATGGACTTGCCCACCTATTAGCATGACAAACAGAGGGACAAGAGGGCTGTTTTGAAGAAGTCCTCTGCTTCCGGGATCCTGCCTCCCTTTTGGGAGCTCACGCTCTTGGGGCAAGGGAAGCCCCTTCCTTCTTCTGGGAACAGCTGACGTGCCTTCAGGAGACTTCAGACAGGAACATAATAAGGACTAGGAAAGAAGTGGCAGCGTGAAAGGGGATGACCTTTATTTGCAATCCTGGCTGAGATTTACAGTTTATTACTGATAGCTTTTATAAAGAGCCGTTCAGTTCAGAGGTGAGAGGTTTGTCATCTGGAAATGCAATTAACTTTAGCCATATCCCAATCCCCTGGTCTTACAGGGAGAGCAGGCACTCCAGTGCGCTCGTGATTTTCTTTTTAATGTAATTTTCCCTCCATTTTAGGCCCAACGCATCCCCTGGAATTTAAAATAGCTACATGGTTTTGTTACTATTTATGAAGAAAGGAGAAATTGGAAGGGACCCCTGGCCCAAGTTTACCTTATTCCTTCTCCTCTCCTGAAAAACACTTCTAGAAAGAGGAACGTTCAAAGCACAAATTAAATAACCTTAGGAAAAGACAGTATGGATGGAAAAAAAACAAGTTACAAGAATAAGAACCTTGCTTTTAGAGGGCTAGGTAAAGCTATGGCGACAGAACTGGGCTTATCCTTTTGGGCAGGAAGAGCACGAGACGTTCTCAGGGTCTGACTGGGAAAGACCCCACAAGAGAAGAGGAATGCCCTTCTGACGGGGTGTCACCCGGCTTGTTCTCCTTACTGGCTCCACCACTCCAGACAAGAAATGTTTCAGTCAGGGCAGAAGGACACACACAACACGCACACACGGCAAGCATGGCTCCCCATTGCACAGAGGAAGCCAAGCGGCACAAGTCTTCTGGGGAAAAGAGAAACTGCCTAACAGTCCCACTGCATTGGGGGAGGGATGGTGAGCCTTTGCTCCCAACCAACCTTCAGCTGTGGAAGATTTGCTGGAAGTTCACGTCCAGGTGGCTCCTGCTGACTTTGTGGAGAAGATGCAAGGCAGTCTTCTTGGTGAACTTGGTATCAAAGGAGCTAACCAGGGCTGCCTCCAGAGATGCGTTTCAATTTCCAAATATCAAAGTTTTGATATTTATTTCCTGAGGCTCCCACAAAACCTGACTAAGCTCAAAGGTTGGCCAGGGGCTGCCAGTTGCTGACTAACCAGAATAGGGATTATAAATTTTCTTGCTGTTAATTCAGGAAGTAGAATTTCAGCATCAAATTCAGAAGCAGGGACAGAGTCCATTGAGATAGTTGATATCTGATGAAGTGAAGCCAAAGGATTGGCCGAGGAAAGCGTTTGGAAAGTATGGGAGCCAATATGAGTAGGCTGTAATACACCTTGGCCACAGAAGCCCCCTTGGTTGCTTTGGCTGGTCAGTCTCAGCCCATCCTATTACAGAGAACTTCTGTGAGGGAAGATTGAAGGAAAGTGTGCAATGCATACAGTAAGTGAGTTCACAGAAGAAATTCTGATCAATAGGTAGGCAGCTACAGCTAAATAGAAAGAAAAAGGACTCTAAGAGCAGTTATTTAGAAGAACCAGCTCCCTCCCTCCCACCTCCCTAGACATTATTTCCAAGCAACATGTGCATCCTATGGGTAGCAGGCGAGAAGATGCTGTGAGTTACAGGTATAAGAACGACCCTCTCCCTTTGACAGGTTGTATGTGTGTGTGTGTGTGTGTGTGTGTGTGTGTGTCTTGGAAGCCTGGCCATGTTCACAACACTGACCTCCCCACCTCCCCAAATAGCTGGACTTCTCTAGTCTTGGAGTAAAAGTACAGCTTTCTCATGTACCCCAATGATAAACTCCACAGGTACTGTTTTCATGTGTGACAGAAACAGCATGAGCATTTCTACACAAATTCTATTTTGCCTTAAATAATGCTCTGGTACCTTATCTATTTGTGGCCATAATTAAAGTTGGATTAGTGGAAAAGATTATGGACTTCTTTCAAGCCATTTGGGACTTTTCTGCCTTGCCTCTCCCTCTTTATAACTTCATTGTGCTTGAAAAGTCCACTTAATACTTCAGCTCTTAATCTTTGAGTTTTGCAATTCTTTAATTTCAAAGGAGTTGTTTACATGGTGTTCTCAGCTGACTTCAGGAGTCCTGGAGAAAAACCAATTTTTCTTACTCCTCTTAGGCACATTTCTTTTTCTGAACTACATACAACCTACAGATCTTCAGTGATTGTAGCCCTGTTTCTTGCAGATGCAATTGTACTTCTTATATTATGTGTCTATGGAGATGCTCCATCATCCTGGTCGTGGGGGTCCCAAAGGTGCTTTGCAAAAGGCAACTGAACTTTCTTGGTTATTTCTTTGAAAACATTTCAAATTAACAAATTAACAGAGTTGGAAGGGACCTCGTGGGTCATCTAGTCCAACCCCTTGCTCAAGCAGGAGACCCTGCACCATTTCTGACAGATGGCAGTCCAGCCTCTTCTTGAAAGCCTCCAGGGATGAAGCTCCCACAACTTCTGAAGGCAACTTCTGTTCATATTAAGCTTCGCTTCTTGTCCAAGAAGTTTCTTTAGAATGTGGATGAGAAGCAAAACATTTTCAAGAAAAAAATCCAAGAAAGTCCAGGTGCCTTTTGAAAAACAGCTTTGGGTTTTTATATTATTATTTTTCCAGATATTGCGTCCACCCCATCCTCTTGGAGATCCTTCAAAGCAGTCCTCTCCCAAAGATTTCTCAAGGTCCTTGCTCAAGCCAGTCCTTGCTCGATATGATATTCAGGGCAGGCAGAAGCCAGAGTTTCTGAGGAATAAAACAAGTTTTGAAGTCAAACCACAGTCTCCCAGAGGAGTGCTGCTCCCAAAAAAGCTTCTGTGCTGGAAAACCACAGGCTTTCCATAAGGATTGATTGATTGATTGATTATGTGCCTTGAAGTCATTTTTGACTCCTGGTGATCACATAAATAGGCTTTCTTCACGACAATCTATCCCTAACCCGTTCTTTCAAGACTCTCAATAGTGTACTCATCCGCACTATATCTGAGTCCTTCCACCTTTCTGCTGGTCACCCTTGTCTTCTCTTTCATTTTTCCAAGCATTGGAAGTCTTTTCCAGAGAGTTGGGTCTTGGCATGATGTCGCGTAGCCAAAGTAGGATCATTTGAGCTGGTCATTTGTGTCTCCAGTGAGAACTCTGCTGGGATTTGCTCAGTGATCCAGGTGTTTGTTTTCTTGGCTGTCCATGTCTGTTCTCAGGAGTTTTCTCCGACAGCAAAGTTCAAAGGTGCCAATGCTCTTGGAATGCCCCGGCTTGCTTGGTTCTGATATTCATCATGGTATCTGAATACATTTCTCAAGGCACACCAAGTGCTGGTTTATTTCTATCCTGCTTGTTCCGTTACTGTTGAAGGTTGAATCTGAAAGGCAGAAATCGTCTGCTACGTGTAGCTCTCAACTTACAAGCATTTGTTTAATGATAATTCAAAGTTACAATGGTCTCCTCAGGAAAACTTATTTCAAACCCATCCTCAAAATTGCCACTGTCACACTATCCCTATGGCCACTTGGCCGCAATTGAGGAACTTGGCAACTGGCTCACACTTACAATGATTGTGGTGGCCTGTGGTCACATTATCATGATCTGGTATCTTCCCAGCTGGCTTCCAATAAGCAAATTGGGGAAGCCGGATTCACTTAACGATCATGTGATTCACTTAATGACTTTGTGATTCACTTAATGTTATTTACAAGGATTCCTTCCTTCCTCTTTAGTCTATCCCTCCCTTCATATGCCATTGCCATCCCAAGCCACACCTCACCAAGTTCTTTGGGAAAGAGGGAGCAAATGCAAGGAGGAGGAAGAGGAGGAGGGTGCTGGTATGTTACTTTGACTTGCAAAACATCTGTCAGGAAATGCCCCTGAGCAAATGTGGGTTGTGAGATAAGAGGTGCTTGAATTGATTATTATTAAAAGCTGCCCATGTTTCTGCCTGTGTGAAAGTGAAGAATAAGTTGGCTTTTGCACTGGAGGTTTGGCAGTGGGGATCTTCTCATGATCTTTGTTGGGAATAAAACTATTTGATTCTTCTGGTGTCAGGATTAAACAGTGAAGGTTCCTAATGATGCCAAAGGTTTTAGAGTTACCACAACAAAAATTGACAGATTTAGACATTGCTAAATAGATAGAAAGACTGAAGCTATGGCTGTTTGAGGAAAAGGTGAAAGAATGTGTATTCTGACTGGGTCTCAGCTTCCTGTGCTGGATCAGGAAAGGAAATTGTTTTTTTCAGGTGAAACATTTGAATAGAAAAGGTCCATCTAATTGGCAGCAATAGTGAAATAAAGTTATATTGTGGTTCATTAAAGTAATTGAAAATTAAACTAATAGGATCATACTGCCTTTTCACAAATCCATGACAATGTATAGAATATTTCAATAAAGTTGATCACCATATTTCAGAAAGAATAAAAGAATAACAGAGCTGGAAAAGAGGCAGAAAGGACAACATCAGGTACCATAGGAGAAAATTCTAATTTGCAATGTCTGAAATATGCTGAAGAAAAGAGGCAGGGCTTGGGTCTTTAAAAGTATGGATCGCATGAAAAAGCAAATACAGAGAAAGTTTTATTCCCCTCCCCAAATACTGGAAGCCAACTCATCCAATGGAACTGAATGTTGAAAGATTCAAGTTAGGTAAACAAACAGGAGCATTTCATGGGCATTCAGAAGTAGATCCTATGCATATCAGTATCAGAGGCAGTAAGGTTTCAAGGCCAATAGCAAGAAGATGAGGGGAAGAATGTGATTCCACTCACATTCAGTTTGTGGGATTTCCAGGAATTTCAGGGACAATTGTGAAATAAGTGCTGGATATCTTTGGCTCTTATTTAATATTGGCTAAAATAATTGTTCCGCTCTGAATTGAACATATTCAATGTAAGGATACACTTTCACTTTAAAATAAACAAGTATGCTTTATAGCTTAAGAATGAAATAGCCTAGTTTTACTGCCAAATAAAACTCCTTTTCTGGCATTATTAGAAATGTGGGAAACAGATTCTGCTAATCATGGAGATTTATTATAGAGAGCACCATACTTTGGAAGGGCGTCCAACATATTTCAAATACCAGATGGCAGACCCTAGGGTCATGATAGACAGAAGTCGACCTCAAATTACCCAATTAGAGCTTTCATCAGAAGCTTTATCTGGTTGGAAAGATATTGGAAAAGAGTAAAGAGATTGGTTTCAAAACTGTTGAAGATGACTGAGAAAGTGGATCCCCAAGAAAATGCTGCCAATTTTTGTGTGCAACACAGAGCTCCACAGGCACTCTGTTTTGAACCTATTCAAGGATGGCAATCGTAAGGCCTCTGTGAGAAAGCAGTGCTGGGAACTACAAGGGGAGTTGAAAACTAACCAGCTCTTCTACCCAGGGCTGTCCTCGGAACTTCAGAGGTCATGGATCAAAACTCACCTCAAAGAGTCTCCTGATACCTAAATAACTTTTGAGAACTGCCTTGTCCTTCCTTCAACAACTAAGAAATGGGAAGAACCTTAGATATTGTACAGTTTTTGAATGGTTAGCATTGAGCTGAAGGGTTTGCTTAGTGGGTGCCAACGAACTGAACCAACAGTGAAGCATCCTTATTCAACCATACTTTCTTCTTCCAAAAGTGGTGGGAGAGGTGCCTTAAGAATGGGGGCTCTAAAAACAGTTTGCAGTATGAATAAGTGCTGCTAAAACTGTAAAACACCAGAATCAGAAACAATTGTGCGTGTAGGAGAGGGAGCCCACTGCAGTCCACAGGGCCTGAATTTGGGGTTTGGGCAACAGTCTTTCTTTTCCTTCCTTCCTTCCTTCCTTCCTTCCTTCCTTCCTTCCTTCCTTCCTTCCTTCCTTCCTTCCTTCCTTCCTTCCTTGGGAAACCAGATCAGGACTGAATTCCACAGGCCAGTCAGAATGGAAGTTGGCAGAGGCTGACTTCAGTTGACATCTGTTAAAGGGTAATAATAAGAGACCAATTTTCACAGTTTTGCCAAGAGAGTAAATGTTTGCTATACATGAATTGGCAGCATTAAACGATGCCAGCCTTAAATCTATTTGTACCCCAGTGATGCCTTGCATTTTCTTTGATTTGTGAGCACTTTGCACTTAGAACAGCTGTGGTAAAATGGCTTTGATAATGAGCACAAATTAAAAACTACTTTTGTATGTCACAAAGTATCATGGTATCGTGATGTTATGCCCTTTGGGTTAACAGATGAAACAGGGGCCTTTTAAAGATTAATGCAGAGTGGCTTACAGGGATTAAATTACCAGAGCTAAATTATCCGCATAGGGCGATGTCAGAATGAAGTGAAAATATACAGTAAAGAAATGCCTGGTGAGATGAATTTTGAGAAAGTGTAGTCGTTAAGATTTGGCACTGAACAATCTGGCATACTAACTAGGGGACCTGGAAGTCTCCCTTCGAACACCCATAGTTTACCCTTCTTCTTTGGCTAGTTAGCAGGTGAGGAATTTTGAGGGTATGTCCAGAGAGCCAGAGAATCATGTGGCTGAAATGGACCATTTAAAACTGTCAGTGCTGGGATCCAGATGAAAGTGTACTTACAGAGGACTGTCTGGACTCTGCCTGAAGATATCTAGCGAAGGGGCTTCACACCTGCTTCAGTAATTGGTTGTATTGCTGAATTGCTCTACCATAAAATGTTTTCCTGTCATTTAAGCATAATCTGTTGTGGTGTAATTTAAGAAAATTATTCTGTGTCCAGCACTTGAAATATTAGAGAAGATACGTCGACCTTCCTCTGTGTAGTACCCTTTTATATAGTTAAAAGTGCTAGCATCCCGCTCAGATACCTTTTTTTCAAAGCGAAATACATCTTTTGGTTTCTCCTTACAGAGTTCTGTGAATACCCTCCTTGCTCCTCTGTGCATCGGTTCCAATTTATCTCAATATATGTATCCCAAAACATGATGCCCAGAACCCGAACCAGATCCAACAAAGATCTGACCAGTGCAGAATAATGAAACTGTTGCATTCCAGGATCTGGAAATGCCATTCTGTGGAAGGTACCTAAAATTACAGTCATCCATGCTGCTGACTCATATTAAACATGAGATAGAATGCAGTTCTAAGATCTTATTTACAAATAGTGATACTATTGCCAAGGATTCCTGATTCTAGGCTGTGCATTATGTTTCTTTCTTCTATGTCAAGAATTTATTACTCTATTATCCTGTTATTTTTAGCTTATCTAAGTCCTCAAGATCGTTTTGAGGTTTGATTCTCTTACTGCAGGACTCAAGTTTTGTGCTGCCAAGATCCCTTAAAATAATTACTGAATTTGCATGACCAGTCAGTTTGTTCTTAGATGGGGTTCCCATCAGGGATGAAATCCAGCAGGTTCTGACAGGTTCCGGAGAACTGGTAGCGGAAATTTTGAGTAGTTCAGAGAACTGGCAAATACCACCTCTGGCTGGCCCCAGAGTGGGGTGGGAATGGAGATTTTGCAATATCCCTCCCCTAGGAGTGGGGAGGGAATGGGGATTTTGCAGTATCCTCCCCCTGGAGTGGGGTGGGAATGGAGATTTTGCAGTATCAATTCTATAACACTTCCCCTGCCATGCCCACCAAGCCACGCCCACACAACCGGTAGTAAAAAAAATTGGATTTCATCACTGTTTCCCATTCTGCTCAGATAAACAGTTTATTGATTTATTTATTAGATTTATGTGCCACCCATCTCACCTAGAGGTGGCTCTAGGTGGGTTGTTCAGGCACCCCCAATGTTGGATTGTGGTAAGAAATTGCTCCTGAGGCCGGTACTTTTATTCAACAGACCTAGCACTTTTCGTAATGGCTTTATCTTGTTTTTGAGTGCTGACCACGGCAACTTAGTTAGCTCAAGGTGCTCTTCCCAGGTCTTCCCACCCCCTCATCTAAGGGCAGTTGTTCCTGAAGCATCATTCTGGTCCCAGCACTCCCAGTAGCTCGAATGCTGAGGCCTCCTATCAGGAGCATCATTCTCTTGTAGGAAGAAGAGCCGTGGGGCTCAGGTTTCCTGAAGTGTCTCGTGGGCCCAGTGGCACCCCCAGGGCAGGGATTACTGATTCACAGAGAAGAGGAAAAGGAGGAGGAGGAGAGTGGAGAAGGTATGAATGAAGAGGTCTGCAACAATTAGCATCCATGGGCCCCAAGTTGGGAACCCTGGGTGAAGTTAGCACTAGCGCTATGATGCCTGGGCACACCTGGGAATGGGTCAGGCTGTCGTCTCTAAAAGCAGTAAAGGATTCCAGAGGGGATGCCCCTGAGAAGCACATTCAGAGGTGGGGATCTTTCCTGGAACTAGCACAAGCAAGTAAATTGCTCCCATACAAGGACCACCTTTTACCCGCTGTGGCTGGCTTGTCAGTTGCAACTGCTTCTGGGCAGGAAGGACCTGTGGTCTTCCGTATGTAACTGACTAGGGGCTGGCATGGCCTGGGAAAAGAAGGACGGCAGCAAAGCCAACCATGGGCAGAGCTGCTTTAGATGCCTGCTCCTTGTCTATCTAGGAGTGGCCACAAAGGCCCCAGCCGAGTGCCTTTGGTGGGCGGGCTTTGCCAGGCAGGGAACAAATGAGAGGGGCAGATTTGATCTTGCCAAGGGATGGGAAGCCACTTGACTTATTTTCAGGCTTCTTCAGAGCACATGCCATGGAGTGAGCACCTGCTCTAGGACGTTTTTCTGCTCTTCCTCTTTTCCATGTCATACCCTGCAGGATTTAGCTTCACAGATTAATGCTCAGAAATGGTTATGAAAACAGGCCTGTTTCCAATGTGTGGTGTTGGTGTCCTGTAAGTGGCTTGTAAAACAGGGACTGGTGAGTGACCTGGATTTTAAAGAGGCCAAAAGGAACATTTTGGGGCCTTCCAATTTGTCTTTCTTGCAGTGGTTCCATTTGTCTTAAGATGTTTTATAGACTGGGACTCTGGTCGGCTTCTTGATGTTTTATCCAATTTTAATTTGGTCGAAGGCTTCCCAGAACCTGAGCTAGGTATTGTCTTCCAAAGTGTATGTATTGATTTATCGGTTAGACTCATATTCTGCTTCTCCTCTAGAGGTTCAAAATGATGCATATGCTGTTTCTTCCTATAACTTCTCCTCACGCTTGTGAGGTGGGCTGGGCTACAAAGTCCCTTAGGGACTGTCTCTGGTTCTGGTTCTGGTTCTGGTTCTGGTTCTGGTTCTGGTTCTGGTTCTGGTTCTGGTTCTGGTTCTGGTTCTGGTTCTGCCCGTGCACCATCACCAGGTGGAACTGAACACCCAGGGGAAGGAAAGCTGCCCTGGGCTGGGCTTTCTGCTGCAGCTCTCCCAAAATTCTGGTCTCACTTTGTCCCAACCATCCAGGACTGGACAAGGGGAACCAGTCCAAATCCAGCGGCTGGGCTCATTCCTCACTCTGAGCCCCCGTGGGACCATCTGGCTTCACACATTCACTTTGTTAATACATTTCTGTGCTGCCTCATATGGAGGAGCATTTCAACACAGCTTAAATAATAATACAAACTATCAAAACAATGTAAATATTTTTATTAAATAGGTGGGAGGAAAGAAAGTAAAAGCCAGAAGAATCCCCCACCCACATTCACGTAGCCTGTTAATTTTGCGTTAATTCTATTCGTGAGGCTTGCTCAACAAACCACGATTCAAATAAGCCATAACACAAGGTCAGGCTTTCTCTTGGCGCCTGTCCACAAGGACCGGATTGAGCTTCCATTTAAAACCAGTCAATTTCAGGAGAATGTCCAGTTTGCACAAGTGAAACTGGATCACAAATGGGAGTGGTGAGGGAAGATCCTTTTTGTAAGATCTGGGGAAGTGTGGTGTGGACCCCTTTGTGGGTGCCAGGCAAGGGGATCCCCTTCAAAAGCTGCCAGGCTAGATGAAGGGCAGCCTGGTGAAGGGTCCTTTTCTTTTGTTCAGTCCAAAAAAACACAAGTTCAACCATTATTTTTGACTCAGGCATGCTGAGTACTCTTCAGAGGCAAGAGAAAATCTAAAGCAGTTTCCCAAACAATGTATTATTATCCCTCCCCTCTATTTTGTGTGTTAATACAGTGCAAGCATTTTGAATTGCATCTGGTGATTTATTTACTTATTTGATTTAACAATATACTAAGTAATACAAAGTTCTAAAAATATACATGCAAATTATATTCATTTATATCAATATATAAATATTGACTTATATCAGGACATAATTTACTTATTAAATAATAAGTAAATAATTATCATTGCCTTAAAGTGGTTAGTTCTGAACATAGTAAGTACCATTTTAACATTGAAATAGGAAAAGTTGATAGTTGGGGGTTTTAGGATTTTTTTGGGCCTGGTGTGAAGAAGCCTGGCTCCTGAGCATGTGGCCTGACGGAGGAAGGAAGACCCGTGGGCTGCATGGTGGAGTGCCAGGCGCCTCCTTGACAGCTTCTGCCCCAAGGGCCCCTTCTCTGCCTGGGCAGTCACATTCACGCCAAGGTTCCCCATGTGCCGAAGCCTCCAGGAAATGCCGGGATTGGTTAAGAATGAGATAGTTGATTAAAAGAGATGACTTGGTGTATGTTTTGTTCCCATCACAATAACACTTTGCAGGTGATTATTAAATTAGAGATTTTCTTTGTCTTTCTCACAAAAAGAGCCCCTTTTCATGTCAGCACCAATTATGAGCGGTAATTTTTCTCATTTTACAAAAGAAATTTCTGTCCTACCTCCCCCCTCCCCTCCCTCACAAATAAAACGGGGCTTTGACATTCAGTGACAAGGGAGATATTTTTTCTTTTTTGCACACACTGTGCTTTTGAGTTTTCTTTAAAAATTCTGTTGACTCTATTGAAATGTGACAGGGCAATATTTAACCTGAATGGAGGCACATTGACTTCCCTTATTAAAACTGACAGCTAAGGACATTTTGCTCTTTATTCCTTCTGGTACATGCAGACAAGTCTTCGCTGCTAACTAGTATACAAAATCAAAAACAAAAAAATACTAAGGAGATGAGCACCTTATAAACAATATATGAATGACAATTGCAAGTTTAATCTAGCAAAGAAACCTTTTTTATCCTTTATTAAAATTAAAGCTCTTTCAGATTAGCTTGATATATGAAGACAGCCTGACACGATTAATTTCCAAGTGTGGATTCCTTTTCTTCCTCAACTCCCCATAATATTCTGGGTGTCAAGTGAGGCGGGGGGAACCATCTTTGGATGTGCACAAGCAGGCTGTTGCCCCTTTCAAGAAGCAGGGATTCTACCTGGGGGCCGAGAGGGGCACTTGCTTCTACGAGGCAAACCTCTCCGTTGTGATCCAGCAGCTCCAGGGCCCGAAGCAAGCAGGCCGTCAGCCAGGAGTGCAGACCCCGAAGGAGGAGAGCAAGGATAGTCCATGGGAACAAAAGCTAGAAGGAACCTCTGTGATTGCTGCTCACACAGCAACAGTATCCTGGTTCTAGAGCAGATGGAAATGTCTTCTTGTCCCTCCTCTCTTCTGTCCTTATGCAACAGAGCTGAAGTTGCTGGCAGACTTGAGGGCATTGGCAATATTTATTCCTCAAAGTTGTCCTTGAGAATGTCTATGGCCGTGATGGCGAACCTATGGCACGGGTGCCACGGGTGGCACGCGGAGCCATATTGGTGGGCACGTGAGTGTTGCCTTAGCTCAGCTCCAGCGCGCATGCGCGTACCGGCCAACTGATTTTCAGGCCTTCCGGTCCCACCAGAACTCAGGAAACTGGCTGTTTCCGGCCTCCGGAAGGCC
>JANHZT010005782.1:27833-45766 GCA_032468215.1 Stegonotus admiraltiensis | reverse complement strand
GTGGGGGGAAACCTGGGGTGGTACTCAGCTCTGGCAAGACTCCAGGGCATCCGGTGAGGCTGGGACCGGGAATGAAGAGGGGCTGAAAGTTGGTTCCCTGGCCATCCTTCTACTCCTTGGGGCCACGGACTGCATCCCCAAAGGCTCCAGTCCACCCACCTGGCGCTCCTGTCTGAAGGGGAGGAACGCAGCCCCAGACCTCTGTGCTGCTGCTCTGCTGCCCGCTGGCCCCTCTTAGGGAAATGTTCTTGGCCCCAAAACCCAGGTGAGCGAGCCACGTTGTACACGGTAATGGAGCTGTTAAAAGGGGGGGAGGAATGAACGCTGGCATGATTTCCTCGCCCAGTACAACTGTCTGATAGATTGTAGGCCAGAGGGATGATTTCTCAAGGGGCTTTACGTGCTGCACCTGTGCCTTAGCGAAGGGTGCATCTTAGTGAGGGGCCCAGAGAGCCCACGGGAGAGCCTCTAATGGAGCAGGAGGCCTTCTCTGGGCAGCACAGGGTCTGCCCAGAGGAGGCCTTGGGAAGGTCAGGCACAGCCAGAGGACTCTCTTGGACCCTGAAGGCCAGTGGGAGAAAGCGACAGAACACAAGCCTGGGAAGATGTAGGGTGGATGCCTTTTTCAAGGGCTTCTCCTCCAGAAGAGTTTTAGGACAGAGGAGGTGGCAGCCTTGGGCCTGGACTAAGAATCAGCCGCTCTTACTGGGCTCTGGCTTGGGACTGGGCTCCCTTCGCTCAAAGCCTGCAGAAGTCTTGGCCCTCCCTTTCTAACTGTGAAAGGGTGCAGGATTAAGGAGCAGAGCTCCACTTTTAGAGGAGGGGGAGTTTTGAAGGGAGGTGACCGAGATCTTTCTGTCCATCAAGGGAAATGAGAACATCTTGCTTCAAAAAATATCTCACATGCAAAAAGGGCAGCAAATGGCATTTGGCTGGAGAGGGTCATTACTAGGGCCACAGAGTAGCCATTGTGCAAAAGGCTTCTCCCTCCTGCCAGGGGCGCCTTTCCTTGGTTTTGACAGCCTGGATCTCTGGCAAAGATGTGCTTCATAAAGCACCAAGAACTCAGTTGCTTTCATGGCCTTCAAGAGACCAGACACCACCACCCCATATATGTGTATGTGTAAATGCCTATATGTATGAATATAGGCCCTTGAATCTGTTTCGTAAATCCTGGACCAAGGAAAGGCCTTTTCTGGCTGTTGCCCGTTCCCATGTCTCTCTTCCCTTTCTGGGCAGGTCGATTGGGGGTTTGCCCTTTCCGTGGGCTCTCTGCCTGGGGGCTCCTGCAGGTCTCCTTCTGGCAGAACAAAAATGGGGGCCCTGTCCTAGAAAGCCAGTGGAGTTGCTTGATTAGCAGTTCTGATTTCTACTTCTAATTTACTTGAACTACTTCCTTACAGGTAGAGTAAGATAAAAATGCTGAAACTCTGGTCGTGATGATGCGTCATGTTACCCTATTTTAAGACCAGTTGATCACAGAATTTTCCTGCTCTTTGTGCATTTATTGATTTTGATTTATAACCCATACCTGTTCACAAAGACCTGGGAAGGCAACTATCTTAATAAGTACTGAATATGACACTGCAAACCATAAATATTCAAATGCGCCCCATAAAAATGTAGCTTGTATAGAATTAAAAGGTAAAATATGTCTATCAACCAGCATTACTAAAGGAAACTGCTGAGATAAAAGTGTACAAGTTATTGCCTGCTGCTATGTACTTGCTCAAATGTTCTGGTAACTTTGCAAACTCCATTTTACCTAACCAGAAATCAATCCCATTAAACTTAATGGGACATACTTCTAAATAGATACAGTACATGGTGGATTCATTAGGTTAGTTAACTTACAGACAGATGCTTATGTCCTTTTCAGCAATCAAGGCGATTTAAAGTGGCCCTTCTTCCAGGCCACCGCTTCCCCACCCCCCCACTTATATTTCATGCTTCTGCAGGTGTAGCCTTCTGGTGAATGAAACTCTCTGCAGGGGCTGCACGGGGAGCAGCCAGGTGGGTTGGAAGCCTCTTTGCTGGGAGGCTTGCTTTGCAAGGGGTGCATTTCAGCCAAAGGGGCAGCGCATGGGCAAAAGCAGCCTGTGTCCTTATGGGGCCCTCCTTGCCATTCTCTACCAAAGAGTTACGTAATGGGACTTATCCCAGTGATGGGAAGACACTGACCGGAATGGCAGCTTTGTTGAATGATGGTGAGAACAGAATCCTCTGGGATGATTTTCGGTCCCCGCAGAGCCCACTGCCATGGAAACAGCCCCCTCTCTCTGGCACCTTGAAAAAGGGTCCCTTAGGACTGAACTCCAGAGGGGGCCAAGGGCATGTCTCTTCTGCTTCCCCACCTTTCACGTGGACTGGGCCATTTATCCCCAAGCCCAAACTGGCACCTGCCTCTTGTGGCCTCTTTTCCAGGAGGGTGCAAAGGAGCCTCCACTGTTAGTAAACCAGATACCATCCCTCTCATTGCCTGTTTCTGGGACCTCTCCTGTCTTCCAGTCTTCTAAAGCCATTGATGCCATATTTCTACCATGTTCTTAAATTATATCTCTTGTTTAACAGAGGATAGGTCTTTTTAATGAGGGCTTTAATGTTAGCGCTGGCTGCCACTGCCTAGGGAGCCCCTGTTCCTTTGTTCCCAATGAGCAGCCCCTCATTTGCACTATCCCTAGATTTATGGAGGGACAGAAAAACCTCCCAATTTATTACGTCTAGAATAAACTGCTCCCAAAGCAGAGCCAAAGAGGCACTAAACTCTGTTCTCTGTGGTGACTTTCCATTTCACTGAACGGCAAAGCGCTATTCCAACTAGAGGAGTCTGAACTCAGAGGAGTTGTCCTGGTCCATAATGACCATTTGAGTCTTGACTCCACAACCGCACTGCTGGACTTGCGGCTTTTGAGCCTGTCACACAGGATGCTCTAGGCCCCTGGACAATCCTTGTTGTTTTTAAAGCATCACATCAGTAGGTAGACTCGGACTCCTTTTCCTGCCATGTTCCTTCACATTCCCTTTTGCACTCTTCCTTGATACATTTCCTGTTGCAAATTTTATCATGAAAATGGTGAAATCCGAGACCCGTCTGAAGTCAATAGGGAAACAGGGTTGTATGAGAGCCGCTCCAAGCCCTGCTGCTCCAGGCAGGGTATTTAACTACAGGGTAACCGGCATCACTTTGACGGGTCTGTTCACTGTGGGTCAGGCTTTTTTTTACAAGGAAGCCCAACGGTGGAGCCCTTTGCCTAGATTTGAACCATTTCTTTCTCTCTTCCACTGAACATGCAAGGGAGAAAGTGCAGGATGGACAGACCTGCAGCCTCATTTCTTAGGGGGAAAAGCCTTCCAAACCCTTGCTTCATGTTCTGAGTATCTTGGCTTTTTTTCTCCGCTCTTGGTATCAGACAGTTTAGGCCTAGGAAGTAACTTCAGAAACCAGCTTGGCAGAAGTGCCCTTGGCTTGTTTCATTTTTGATACATTTCCCAAATCTTATTTTGGGGTATTCCAAATACTCCGGAGGGGTCCTGTTACTTTTCCCTGCAGTGTGGGAACTGACTTCCTTAGCAGAGCAACTCTCTAATAAATGTCTCTAAAATGTAAATAAATCACAGCCGTCCATCCATCCACTTCAAATTATGACTTCCTTCCCTTATTAGTCTCTTGGATCAGAGACTTCTGCCCAAGATAATTTATGTCCAGAGGGTGTTGGTCATCTTCCAGATTACCCAGACATCTGGCACTGGAGCAGGTGATGGGTCAGGCAAGCAGACCAGGGAAGTCCCTTCCACAGCATCATTTCAAAGAAATGAATCTTCCCAAATTTAAAGTGGTCTGAGAATTCATCAAGTAGAAAAGGACATTTCATTGCACGTTGGTGGAGAATACTTATTTTTAGTCTATGATAGCTTGACTAAGAAGTAATAGGAATTTATCTTTGTCATGTTACATAGATACACATACACAGCCACTACAGAACTCTATGATTTCAAAGTGTGGTCCTGTTACTGTACGTATATTTGTTCAGGAGCCTCTTAAAGGAGCCAGAAGGGTTGCTGAACTTTTCCTGTTTATCTGTGAAGTTTGGCTTGGATGCTGTCTCGGTGTGGGTTGAAAGATTTGTCAAGTGTTGGCTAAAGAGATGTAAGTCTGATGAAGGGGAGGATTTGGATTCCTTTTTGCATGCTTGTTTGGTGCCGCTGGATAAGTAAACAAGGAAAATCCTTCCACATGATGAAATGATGGAACAAGCAAGAGCAAATGGGCCTCCTTGCAAAGGTTCAGGAGACCTTTGGGGTCACGTGTCCTGGCGCTTTTGTCCGGGGAGGCTTCACAGGTGGAGTAGAAAAGTTGGAGAGCTGGAGAGCTTTGGCTGTCCTGTGTGGATCACCAGGAGAGCAGGTGGAACAAACAAATGCAGCTGCCTTTGAAAAAGACTTCACCTTGTGGCCATGGCAGTTGCAGCAGAGGTGGGTGGCACGGATGTGGGAAGGGCGGGTGAAGAGTTGGCCAGTGGCTATAAGAAGATCTAAGGGAGACCCCTGGGGGACATCCCCATTTGCTAATAGGTGAGAGACAGGCAGAAGGAGGAGCAATCTAAAAGCTGTATAAATTATTTCTATAGATTTCACCTCCAAGTGAGACATCAGCTTTAGTTTCTCTTTATAAAACATAAAAACTTTAGTTTTTAGTTTCAGTATCTGCAACTATGTTGTTTTTCTTCTTTGAAAGATAATTTATATGTATAATAATTGGGAAATGACAAGATTCAGGATTAGATCTCTCTGTATTTCTTGACTGCCAGAAATTATGCCAGAAGTCATTCTTTAGAATTATGTCGATAGGTAAAAGTCCCACGGAGGATCAGAAGGATCAGAAGGCTCCTGAAATCAAAGTACAATTTATGGGTAAGATTTATGGTTTCTCAGTGACAAATCTGATGTTGCCAAAAATGTGAAGAGGAACCAGTGAGATTCTCAGAGCAAATTGCACCCGGCTGCTCGGATGAATTCTGGTTTGGGGGGCATCACGGGGGAATTAAACACAGACCGAAATGGGGGCGTCGCAGCCAGAAGCTGCATAAAATACAACTTGGTTCATTTGCTAGCAGAGGGCCATCAGGGTGATGGGAGATGCTTAAGGAACAGAAAGGGGGCGTATAAATCAGGTTAGTAAATAAAATTTAATAAGCAGGAGGCAAAATATTAGACCTGAATTATGAGTGGTCCAGAACAGATGGAGCTAAATTAAAATATTTGCTGACTTGGATCTGTCCACAGAGTTCTGCTTCTTCCTCACTAACTTATTTGGCTTTTAAGAAGAACCATTTTAAAAATATTTGAATTATGCTTTATTAGTTGCTCTGCTTCAAATTAATTTATGCTTTTCATTTGAAGAACATATGCATTTTAAAATAGATGATTTTATTTTTATATTTCTTTCAACCCTAAAAAGTAGTTTAGAAACGCTGTCAGAAGTAACTTAATGGTAGCCACCGGAAAGGCACCTTTGAAAAGTGGCCCATTCAACTTCAAAATCCCACGTTGACAGAGCAGGGCAGGAACAGGGCACGTGAGGAGAGGAGGGGAAAGCCTGTCCTGTGCAGAGGTCCCTCGCTTGACCTGGATGTCGGCATCACTGAAAACATGCGGCCCATCACCTTGTCACGCCACGGTTTCTTCCACCAAATCACTCTGTTGCCCTGGCCTAGGCCGACCTAGTCCCGACCACAAATCATGGTCCCCTTTGGTGGAACAGGAACCCAGGAGGCTTCATGCTTGATCTCTGGAAGGGCAGGAGATTCCCCAGGCTTTTGAATGCTTCACAGGCACAGGAACCTCTGATGCCTTGTACAATGTAAGGAGAGAGGCCAGTCTTTCCACAGGCCTTGGGGGGGAGGGGGCCCTGGTTTGCCAGCACTGCATTCAAGGGCTGGGGTCCCCCTTCTCAAGTTCGCTGTAGCTCTGCCTTCCCCTCGGCTTGAGGAACTTGTCATTATTAGACAGGGAAGGTCAGTATTTTTGCAATCATGCCAAGTCCTTCATGATTTGGGGGGGGGGGTTGTGCTGGTTGTAGAACACTGTGGACACATTGATCCAGCCAGGCTTGGGTCTGGGGTGGGGCTGACTGGAAAAACCCAGCAGGCTCGGGCAGAGATCAGGAGGAGCTCTTCTATACACTACAAACAACAAAGAGGTTCATGTCAGCCCCACTGCACCGGGGCTGCCATTCCGACGGGGACGGCATCAGACAGAGCACACCACTCCACATTCCAGCTGCCCGGGAAGCCTCACCTGGCCTCCACTTACTTCTTGCTGCTGCTAGCCGGGGACTCTCTCTCCTGCCCGCTGTCCTCTGAGAGGAGGAGAGGAACAGCAGGCACTCCCACACCTGTGCAGAGGCCCCAAGCCTGATCGAGAGCAGCATCGCCGCCCAGGCTGCCCAGGAGTAACCAGGGCTCGACAATGGCCCAGGCAGCCCAGGACTGACTGAGTCTTGCTGGCCCAGGCGAGGTGCAGCTGGAGCTGTCCGTTGGGTGCATGGCAGTGGTGGGTTGCTCCTGGTTCGCACCCGTTCGCAAGAACCGGTAGTAAAAATTTGTAGTAGTTTGGAGAAGCGGTAATAACACTGGCTGGCCACGCCCCCGGACCGGTCACCGCTTCCTTACCCCGCCCACCTCATCAGAGGCTTTTTTTTGTTTTACTTTTCAAAGCATTTTTTCTACAACCTCTTCGGCCAAAAAAATGCTTTTAAAAGTAAAAGAACAAAGCCTCTGATGATTGCGCGGCTCAGCTGGGATTGTCAGGGGCTTCTGAAAGCATCTTTTTCCGCAACCTCTTTGGCCGAAGAGGTTGTAGGGGATAAAAAGCCTTTAAAAGCCTTTGGCGGTCCCCGCTGAGTTGCCTGATCATCAGAGGCTCCTAAAAGCATTTTTTTCTGCAACCTCCTAAGGTTGTAGAAAAAATGCTTTGAAAAGTAAAAAAAAAAAAGTTGACTGCACCCACCCAGTCACATTACCCCCGCCAAGCCACGCCCATGAAATAAGCCACGCCCACAGAACCGGTAATAAAAAAATTTAGAACCCACCCCTGGTGCAGGGCTAGGGGGCGGAGTCAGGGGGGTGGAGCGCCTCGGGTTTAAAACGGTGGTGGGAGCATGGAGAGGCTAGAGCTGACAATATTGCACTGAAACTGCACTGGGTGATTGTTACAACATGCCGGAGCGGGGAAAGTAAAATCTCTACAACAAGCTCCACACTGTTGTCTGGCGTTTTCTTTTCCTGTGCTAATCCGGAACCTGACAGTTCCTTGAGCTGCAAAGACAACAACTAAGCTAACCTGATGCAAGATTTCATGAGGCTCCACAGATTTGCTTGGTGGGGAACCCAAAATGCTGATGTTCACATCTGTTTATAGCCAATCTACAAACGGTTTGTCTTTTGAAATACTGTTTTAACAAATTAATTATTGCTAAGCAATAACAGTTTTCATAAATATCTCTGTTCTGTTTTGATGCAAAATTAAAAACTATATGGCAACTATGAGTGTGTTACTTGGAACGCTGACACTATAATGAAATTATGATTTAGTATACCAGCTGGGATGAGATGTCCCTTATTTTCAATTGTCAGTTAAATCAGAGCATACATCTCACAAAACTGACACCCATTGCAACATTTACATGATTTGCAAAATGGTGACAAAATGCAAATGTAACAAAGTAAATATGACAGGAATACTGTACTTTCCCTGTTGGATGGGTGCTTTTGAGCAAAGGATACACTAGTATTTGTGAATTTTACCTTCCATTCAGTATGTGTATACAAGGGATACTTTGGTGTTTTAGCATAGGAAGATATTTGGAAATGCCCAGCCAGGCAAGAAGGAGGACTCAAACAGGGAATTAACCTTGAAATCTTGTGCAGCTGCAGGAGATGCAGGAATGACTTCTCCTAAGCTCCATGGAACCTTATCTATCTGTCCCCAAGGGAAAGCAAACAGTCTGGAGAGATTTTTAATACAGGCAGAACACAGTAAAGTAGCTAGCTGGAACTCTACACGTGTGTATCTGGTTTCTTGCATAGAAGGTGATTCAGTTTTACTGAACCTTTGTTTATTTTGTTATTCTTGGGGCTGGTAATCTCCAGTAAATGTATCTGTTCTTAGAGTGCCCTTTCCTCAATCATAGTGGTGATGGTGAAAAGCAATTAATTATGTTCTCTGAAAACCAAGTCTTATTTGCAATTGTGACATTATTTCCTCATAATCATTTTTCAAAGTTGCTTTATTAATGAATTCCCATTTGAGGGAAGAGGGAAGAAGTTAGAAACCTGGCTTCTGCAATCTCAGTTTTCATCAGAACGAGTTCTTATATTTAGTGGCAGTAACATTCCTTGTAAGATTAGCCACTTGGCTATCTTAGAGCAGCTGGTCCCACCTTGCCCATTCCTGCACTGTACTCTTCAACCCTCCTCAAGAGTCGAGGGAGGCCAGGGTGGCCTCTCTTCCACATCCAGAACTTCAGGGCTGCTCTTGGAGCCTGCATAGCTGTATTTGCAATCCCCATCTGTACTGTGGCCAACCCATGGGAATCCTGCTGAGGACCCTTTCAGCTCATGGGGTCTCCGAGGAGCAGGAAGGCCTGGGATGGGGGCCGTAAGTGGTTGGGTTTTGAATTGATGGAGGGGCCTGTGGCTTTTTGCCTTGAATGAGAAGCCAAGGACTGTTTTGTTTTCTCTGAATTCTCAGAGGAAGGCAGGCTTATCCCCGTCTTTTACAGTAATCACATTTATCTGGCATCTCTCATGCTCCTGAATTACTTATGCTACAGTTGGCCAACCCAGGAAGGTTTTGGTTATTTATTTATTGTTCTAAAGTGATGGCTTTTGACATGAGGTCCCCACTTCTTCCTCAGGGAGTTGAGGAGGAAAACGAAAAGTGGTTTCAGCTATAATTGTATGGAAAGCTACTTCTTCTTCTTTTTTTGTAAATGCAAAAGGTGCCCCAGTCTAGATAGCAGAGCACCAAAGTTCAGGACTCCCCCATGTGACAAGATCCTTCCCAACCTTCCCATCTTTTTCTAGAAAGCCTGTCTATGAAAACATCTTGCCATTTAATTCAGAGAAAGACTATTAGCTTGAAAGGAGCAGCAGATCTTGGCATTAAGGCTCAGAGCAGCTTTTAAAAAGTGACGTGAAACAGTCGAATGGGATGGGAAACAAATGGTGGGGCCAAAGCTGGAATTGGAGCTTTACGGTGGCTCTTGTAGACCCTGCCTGGAATTTTTGTGGGTGTGACCTTCAAAACATGCTTATGGAAGAACCAAGACAATGTGCCGTTTCTGATGAACCAATTGCATCCTTGTGCTTTTGGCTTTTATCTTATGTCAGGTGCCAAAATATCCTGAGCACCTCTCCTAGAGCTTCTCCAAAATATATCACCTTCCTCATGGGAAGTTGCATGAATGCCAGTTTGCTTCAGAGTTTTAAGGAAGGTCTTCTCCATCTGTGCTCCAGGCAGGAAGAGGAAGGTTGAACGGCCAGCGTCCTGGATTAATGTGAGAAGAGGAAGAGACAAGGGAGCAATCTAGACATGGGTGTTTAGGGGACCCAGGTGGAGTTTGCTGTTGCTAAAATTCTCCATGAAATTCTGGTGATAATCCAGAGCATCAACCAGCAGAAGGTTTCATCTGTCTGTCTTTCCAGATGCAAATGCAGCAGCACTTTATTATGTGGAGAGACATTCAGTCAATCAAATCGTTGTCACTAAGATGCTAATTACTTTCAATAAATGTACATCACTCATTTAATGCAATGAGAGTTTAGAAAATGATACACCTTTGATAATTACAGCAACCAAGATGTGCCCATCAATCTAATGTTTTAGGTTTCTGATTCATTTGCATTCCTTTATTTTTATTAAATGAGCTTTCAGTTATTTTGATTGATTCACTCAGTCTTCAGGAAAAAAATAGCATATAAAGATTTCATGTAAAATAGTGTGTGTATAGCTTGTCTCATATAGAAATGATGTGCTAAGATAGCTTTTTCCATTAAGAAAGGAAGGCAGAAGTATCATGGGGTGGGGTAGATCTCCTCCCACTGGCTTTACAGAATGGGGGGTGGGATCCAGCTCTCAGCAGGAACCTGGCAGCATCTGTTGTGGATCATGGTGACCATCACCATACCATGTGGATCTAGGACTGGAAGGAGATTCTGCATCAGTCGGGGTTTGGGCTGCAAGACGGTCAAGGAACAGGCCACAGGACATGCCCACATGTGGATGAAACTCTTCTGCTGCCAAATGTTTTTCCTTCCTTGGGCTAAGGCCTCTCCCCAGCCAGTCTCTTCCTCAGGTGAACCAATAGAAGGCAGGAAGAAACTCCTGGAGATTCATAGGAAGGTACTCTCTCAGTTTATCTGCCATATGTGATCTACTCTAAACAGTTTGTGTTCCTGGCTGCCTAACAGAATAATCTGTTCTTCAGAGTATGAAATTGTTCGTTTTCATTTGCGATGATGCCCAGGAAACAGAAGCAAGGTGAGAGCAAAGATCTGAACTATTCACAAGTTCATCACTGGTCCTTACCGGCTGTCTCTTTCCAGCATCTATTCTGTTGTGAGCTCACTCCTCCACTTTGCAACTGAATTACACCATCATGTATTTTTTGGGATGCCTTACTAATTAGTACATTAGGAATGCTGCAGTCCAGAGACCCTTAGGAGGTGATGTCTCACAAGTCCTTTTCAAAAGGCAACTGGACTTTCTTGTGTTTTTCTTTTCTTTGAAAACATTTTACTTCTGAAGAAGCTTCTTGGATGAGATGAGAAGCGAAACGTTTTCAAGGAGAAAAACCAAGAAAGTCCAGTTGCCTTTTGAAAAACACCTTTGGAACCCCCATGAGCTGGATGATGGAGCATCTCTGGACACGTAGGCGGGGGTGATTCTTGAGCTTATGGGCTCACAGGCACCTGGGCAATGGCCCCACTGTGTGTAGTAGTGGGGCAGTCTCTGCATTGCTGGGTGCAGCCTTTCCGCATCCCAGTCATCAGTTTTGGCATGCTAATTACAAATACAAAATACAAATCTGTGTAAGAATGTAACAAGAAAAACATTTGAAGTCTTGTGCATTTTGCATGCTGTTTCAAATGTCCATATCCTTCAAGCTGCTTAGAGTCACCGAAAGTGAGTGGGAGGCCACATACATTCTCTAAATAAATACACAAACAAATAAATAAGCCCGGTGGTTGAATTGCATGAGAGGGGGAGGTGGCATCTGCATGAGTATGTATAAAATCCTTTCTAATGTCAGCTTTGGTGCAGAGCATGGAATAATTTTTCCATCTTACTCCAGCATTCTTCGAAGGTCAGGTTTTCAATTGCGTTGTTACTGTCTTGCTGCAGAGTTTCCAAGGCACGTTAATTTTTGGCCTGCCATTGATGGATGGAGCAGTTTGAATTCTGACACACAGCAGCCTGGCTGCAGTGACCTGTGGTGGCCGATGCCAGCCTGTTATTTTATGTCCGTTTGTCAACAGAAAGAAAACAAAGGCTTTAGAGTTGTCATTCCTGACCTATCAGGGAGATGGGGGTGCCCCTTTTTCCCCCCACCAAGGCAAAGAACCCTCTAATCCCAAAGAAACTCCGCTGAACACAATGCCGAGTCCCAAAGCTGCAGCGCTTGGATTTCTTGTCCTGTAGTTGTCTGCCACCTTTCCGATCTACCTCCAGGAGTGTCCTGGGACCCCTCACTCACACATATAGTGCCTGGCACAATTTCCCAGGCTCTTCCCCTGCTGTTGCTTCTTCCTCAATATTCTGCTTTGCCAAACTAATAAATAAATAGTATTGTCATAACCATAACTCGTAGCAGTGGTTTATTCCAGACTTCTGACTTTTTTTTCTGTGGCTTCCCTGTAGAATTATGCAGAGTGCATAACATAGGCAGGATGATATTCTTACTAATGGGAATAATTCAACGATTTCTTGTTCTGAAACAGGAATAAATGGTGGATTTTCTCCTCAGAACAAACTCTAGCAGCAGGCATGGCCTCCTTCTCCTCTTCTCCTATGGGGCTTTTTTTTTTTTTTTTGGGAGGGGGGGAGAGACCAAGAAAAAAACTTCCCCAAGAGATTCACCTTAATTAATACCTGTCCTCTCTGATAGTCATGCACTGTTCTTCAGTGACTTTCCATCTACATGAAATGCATTTAATGTGTGCAGGAAGAAAAAGAAAGGAGCAGGCTTGATATAGAAACTCATTTTGGCTATTTCAGGATCCTAATACAAATAAATAAATAAATAAATAAATAAATAAATAAATAATGGCCAATGTGTGTGTTGGACACTGGTCTGCTAAAGGTTTGTTGAATAAGAAAGCAAATACCATCCAAAAAAGCCCATTAAAAATGCCATTGGAAAAGAGCAAATAAATTTTATAAACAAACAAACAAACAAACAAACAAACAAACAATGATCCTGTCAAATGCCAGGTAGTGCATTGCCGATGAAAAGCTCAGTGTCAATCCAATGTGGGTTTCTTTTGCAGGCAGAAAAGATGATATCAGTTCCTGTTTGTCCAAACTGGATTTTACCCTAAACAAAAGAGAGAGGGAAATGAATTTTAATAAGAACCAAAAAGTGATTTAAACTGATAATAACTGGGATATTGAAAGTTAAGCCTTGCCTCTCCATCTTCTCCCTGCCTTCTTCTTCTTCTTTGAAATTTCCTTCTAACATTCAGTTTCTGGACTGTTGTCATTTTGCTGACCCTGTTGTGTACAGTTATTCATTTTTCATTGGTGTGCTGCAGAGGACCCAACCTGCTTACGGGGAGGTGTGAATGAATGAGGTGAAGAGAGCCCATCTTGCAAGCCTAGGATAAGCAGTCTGCCCTCCTGGGGGAAATGGCTAACCTGTTCTAGGCTGCAAAGGGCACAGCTCATAGCCTCCCATCTCCTGCGGATCGGTGGGCTTCTTGTGTTTCTGGAGATACAGTTTTCACAGAAAAGATTGGAAGCAGCTGTGTGCTTTTCCTACACAATCAAGTCAGCAAAAAATTTCTTAGAACTTCTTGAGCAGGGGCTGAGCCCTGGAACAGAGGCCTATCAGTGGTAGATGGACCAAAATTCTCCAGACACACAGAAAGGTTCAGTAACCCTGGCCACTTCCCACCTTCATTCCATAGAAGCATTATATTAAGAGATGTAGAAATAATAATGGTAGTATTACTAGTAGTGATAATAATAATGGCATTTTCAAAATGTTATCATTTCCTGGGTGACTTTACTGTAAATGGGGTTTAAAAAGATCTAGCTGCTCACTAGCAAGCGTTTCTATCCGCAAAGTGAAGTTTTTGTGTATTTGCAATAGTCCATAATTTGTGCATCTCTTTTTTTTTGTAAGGTGCTTGATCTGAATGTGGTTCCTGTAAGCCTCTTAGTTGCAACCAGCTGCTTTTGTTCGTGGGCTGAGAGTTGGCTTCTTTTTGGATAATGGATGATGAATGGGCTCTAGTTCTCCTCTTTGCACCCCATAACACTTCTTGTCCAAAGGCTTCTCAATTTATCTCTCCTCCCACCTAAAAGGCACATCCTTCCTCGTGGCCTCAATGCTTACCAAACTTACAGTACCTTAAGTGGAATTCACATCTCGGTGTAATATGAAGGACCGGATTGCTGCTTAAAAAATCACCCAGTGAGTTCCCTCTTACACGATCCAGACAAAGGCATATCTTGTAGCTTCCTTGCTGTTGTACGATACGGTCTCCAGGTGTCTGCAAGAGGCCCACATCGGCCTACACAAGCCACCTTAGTGAAAAAATGCTTGTTGGGCTTTGGGACTCCTGTCCTTCCTGGACCTCCTACTGTGCAGTATCTGAAGGAAGAGGAGGGTGGTCAGTCAGGGGCAGAAGAATAGCTGGTCCTACCCCGGGTGAAACTGACTCTCCCCTGCAGGATGAATGCCCTTGTACCTTGCATTTCCCTGAAGGCAAGCCTTGGCACAGGCAAGTTAGGGTGCCGGCTGTGAGGAAGCAGGGAGGGCTTTCATGGCAATGGGAGTCTTGGGGGCCCAGTTGTGTTGACAGAGAGAGGGGGCTGCAGAAATTATTTTAATGTCTCCTTAATTTCCTTCTCAACTGTGGCCTATTTCCCAGTGTGCGCTTTGAAAGGATAAAGCATTACAATAGGGATAGTATGTCAGTTGTTCATGGTTAAAACTCCCTCCTTGAAAAAGGGCTGATTTATGAATTTCTTCTTTTTTCTTAAAGGTGCACTTCATTTTTTTTCTTCCCAGCTAAAGAAACGAAAGCAAACAACTTCCGGTTTCACACAGCAGAAAGAGGAAAATGAAGCAGTTAACTAATTCCCTCCAGTATTATGTAATAAAGTTGCATCAGTTTATACAGCTTTGAATGTAGGGCCGTCTGTTTGTGTACTTTTCAAATCTTAGGTCTGATCATAAAAACTGGGCACATCTTCTGTTTGTTAAGAGGTTGTGAAAGATTTGTTGGTTTTTTTATCAAACATTTCAATCACAGATTAAAACTGTGGATCAGAAGGAAAGCTTTCTTCTGAACACATTAATGTTCACAAATATGTGAAACCATGTCCTAGATGTGTGCTATTATCAGCTCTTGCTGTCCTTTTGCTAACTTGATTTGCCTTTCTGGACTGGTTTGCATTTTTGCTAAATTTCAACAAATTGGTAATAAACGGAAGAAAGATCTGATTTTTCTCAGCTGCTTCTTTTTCAAAGTGGTTCCCCATTTGAATTAAATCTTTGTAAAATAAGCAGGGATGATATTGCATCCAAAACACTCATCCCCTCCCCCCGAGTTGGGTCAGTGAGCAACTGGTACCAAGACTGAGGATCCCAGAAAGGTAGAAGCAAAGGCGTTTCCTCTACAGCGGCCCCCCCCTCCCCCATGGATGGAGGGATAGTTGGAGAAAAAGGGTGCAGGAACCCAGAGCCTGCCTGCCTTTGTCCGCAAGGAATAGACAAAGATGGGGGGTGGGGGGGCGATGCGCAAGGCAAGCAATAGCAAACGGCCTTCGCTCAGCTGAGCTAAAACAGCTATGTTTGCAGATGCAGACCTTTGAGTCTGACCTTCTGCTAAATTGGATCAAGCTTTTCTCCAGGAGCATCACACACACACACCCCTTTTGAAGAAGCCACCCCCACCCCACCCCGACGAACTCAGCAGCCACATTCGGGAACGGATTACATACCAGCCGCTGATTTTATTTCAATCTGTCAATTTTGTATAGAAGAATGATCAGTGGTGTGCAATTCTGTTTTTCCTATCAATTCATCCTTTCTTCCTTATCCAGTTGGAAACTATTTCATTGCCTGGGAAAAGCGCCTTATTTTCTCTCCCTCCCTCCCCCATTAAGCTTAGGACACCTGCAGTAAAATAGTGATTTATAGTTCCTAATGCCTCAGTTGCAGGATAACATAAAAAATACAATAGCTGAAAGAAAGCAATGTTGTGGGATGAACACCATAATTTCCCTCTCTTCCCTCCATCTCAATTACTTTCTAGAGTATTGTTATTACCATTACTGTTACTACGTATGGTAGTAGTGGTAGTAATAGCACTAGTGGTAGTGGGAGGCAGCATGCAATAATTGATAAAGGTAGCTATGCATTCCCTAGACCCATGCAGCAGTGAGACATTTGTGAACATAAGCTTAAAGAAATCACATTAATGCAGAAAAAAAGTCAACACTTTATCCTTGATTTACTCCTCGTTGGATGGATGCAATGAAACACCATCTCAGCAACATCTTTAGCAAGAAACGAAGATGCAGTTTGGGAACACTGAAATTCAGCTGCCTTTAAGCAATAGAAGTATCACATAAAGCTGTTTTATATGGTAAATGATTGGAGTCCATAATTCTCAGGTTGTGTGAGGCTCACCCATGATCTTGGTCCCCCCCAGAGCAGAGGCTTTTGTTCTCGTCCCTCAGCCTCATCACAGGGGGCCTCCTTTCAATGATTTTGAAACTAGTTATTTGGATGTTTCCAAAAGATCAAGCCAAATATTTGGTCCTTTTTCAGTTCAATGATGGTGTCAGACAAAACATACATTTTAAAAAATACGTTATTTGGCAAAATTCCCATGAGCATGTGGTGTAAGCCTAGAAGTGTATTCCCTAAGCGCACATCATCATCTTTTTAGGAAAATTATTACATTAAATTAGTAGCAACAAATTTACTTCTCTGCCAGTTTGTTTTTCCAGAATTTTACTACCACCTCGGGTGTTTTATATGACTTCTTTTTCAAGTGGCTTTGCAGGCAGCCAATCCCTGGGAGAGGGGCCCCCGCTCGGTTTCACCTTTGGTGCTTGGCCCGGGCCCCAAACAGTTACCCAGTGGCTCCGCAGGCCCCCCTCCCGAGGGAGCAGATCCTAGCAAGGCAGCCTTGAGGTAGAGACCAGACTTGTACAAGATTTAAGTTGCCCCAGCCAGGGCTTTTCTGCTAGAGGCCTGCCAGGCTAGGATTAGAGATTGGCTGGGAGAAACTGTCTCCTGTTGGCGGCAGGGTTGATCCCTTAATTTCCTTAAATCAGGGCTGGTTATTTCAAATTACAGTGAGCAAAGAACAGCTTCTCTGCGAAAACGAGGGATGAGTGCCCCACTGCCTTGGACCATTGTGGGAATGCACTTTGTCCATTCACAGAGCTATTGGACAATTGTGTCCACTTGTGTTGTTTGTCTGTTGGCTAAGAAAGAGAAATGAATGCTTGCCCATTCTCTCTTATTTTCTCTTAATTGTGCCTGTTTTTCAAATTCTCCTGGACACAGGACTCAGTTGCTCAGTGACATCCACAGCTGCATTCCCAGACAGGCCATCTTATGGCTAATACAGCACTGTCCCACCTTTCATCTTTTGTTCGGAGGAGGGGTCTGGCTTGGCCCCTCCTGGCTCACTGTGCAGAAGATGGGAGCTTATGATCAATCGAGTGGATGTAGGAAGCGGATTCTCCTTCTGCTTTTGCAGGCTGTGCCTCCCAGCAGAGTCTCTGAGCATCTGTTAAAGGGAAATGACAGTTGGACTGACCTTTCTCTCCACATCACGGGTTAGAAAGAGATTTAGTGGGATGCAGGAGCCTTCAAACAAGCTTTCTTACTTCCCCAGCTCCCTATCCACAGTGGCCAAAGCTACCTGTATGCTTAGAACGATCTCTTAGCAAAGATATTACTCTATCTAGACTGGTAATCCTTTTTGTCCTTTGTGCATCTGGACCTGCGGTGGCTCTTTACCAAGTTATTCTGGTATTTCCACAAGGTCAAGCCAAATATTTGGTCCTTTTTTCCTTACTTTTTCTGGCAGAGTAATAGGAACTTATTTGCATCCAATGGGATGCAGGGAAGTACTGGATATAAAACAGCCATTTGACTGCACGTTGATTTGAATTAAATGAGTAATGTTGGTGGAACCTCTAATAGATTTTCTGGACACACATGCACGCGTGCACACACATGCACACACACACACAATTAGTGCTCTTTGTGAATTTCCCGCATGCCTGACACATATCTGCGACAACTGTGGCTGATGCCAAGCCTGCCCATCCCATCATGCCCTTGTCTGCTCTCATTAGCCTGGGATCAATGTCCAGCTCTAAGGCCAACTCACATGAAAAGTAGAAATGCAGCATTACCACAAATTTCATCAAGTAAATATGCTGGATAAGGAAATGGATCCATTGTGACCTCTTTGACATTTTAAAAATGTTTAAAAGCTGAAGCTAATCCTTTCTGATGGGCTTTTTTTTTTTGCTTTGATTTATATGCCGCCTTCTCCGGAGACTCAGGGCGGCTTACAGGGCGGCTTACAAAACAGCAGCCTTCATACTTCTGTATATTTATACAAAGTCATCTTATTGCCCCCACAATCTGGGTCCTCATTTTACCCACCTTA
>JANHZT010005781.1:52888-75540 GCA_032468215.1 Stegonotus admiraltiensis | reverse complement strand
GGAAGGGAGGGAGGGAGGGAGGATGGAAGGAAGTTCCATAAAAAATAAGAACAAAACTTGGTGAAGTTTTGACAGTAATTTAGGAAGTCACTTTGAACAAACTTGGTGATGTATATCAGTATTTTTTAGAATTACAGTGCAGAAAAGAGTGCTATATTCATTACCTCCACCACAGGACACAGAACAAGGAAAAAAATCAGTTTCCCTCCATCGGTGGATAATAGGTTGATAGAAAATGAACTGAACTGTACTGTCAGCAGCACCAACGTAGTGAATCTGAAAAAAAGAAAAGCTACATGTAAAGTTATCAGTCTGTAATCCAGGTATAACTAGAACAATGGATTCTAAAACAGATTATCTTAACAATGTAGAATTACTTTGTAATAAGTGAAAGTCTTCCACCATTATCTTCAGATAAGCAACTTAGATATCAAGAAGCATGAATTCAACACTTGTGCAAAGGGGCTCCCAAACAGAGAAATGGCAATTAAATATTTGAATAGATATATGGTGTAATACTTGAACACGGTAATCTTTTACGCTATGAACACGATAATCTTTTTAGCCCTGTCATCTATCTTGCAGGGTGACTCCTAGATTATCATAGGTAATAATTTTTATCATGATTGGTTAGCCTTTCTATTTGGTGTGTGTGTGTCATAAAATCATTAGTCCAGAACAATATTATCTCTTAAAATAGGGTGACTATTCTAGATAAATAATGAAGCAAATAAAAACACCTGAATTATCAGCTTCCTAATGCTGATAATTAATGCTTTTCTAAAAGCTGTCAGAGATGTTTTGGCAAAGTACACTCAAAGAAAGCCGTCAAACCAAAAATCAAAGATATGGATCATAGGTTGTCAAATGCTTCCAGATAGGGCTGGAAAAAAGATTTTCATGAAAGATTTACTTACAGTTACCTGAGAAACTTCTGCTGGTCAATGCAGACAAATATTAACAAACTGATGTATGTGCACTGGAAACAAGAGGCCTAAGATGTCCAACCAATGTGGCTTTTGCCCTTGTATGGATTTGGGAAAAGCTGACATAGATAATATTGAGCTTACATGATTGTATCTGTATAAACCAAGTGCTTATTCCCTTGGTTCAAAAACCATTCTATTGTTCAAATAAACAAAGAAATAAATCAGAAAAAAAAGGAAACTATCGGAGAAGAAATGGCCTTGGTTTTTTCCCTCCAAAACAGAAGAGAAACACAATAACAAAACTCCTTAGGAAGTTTGCAACCTAAGAATCCTTAGGTTGCAAAAAAAAAGAAAAAGCAAGAGGTCAAAAAAGAGGAAGGCAGAAGTGCTCGAGACATGTTGAAGGATATAAAAGTTTTAGTCTACTGATGAGAGCCTGCAGCTTTCTTTTAATCGAGTTAATAGTGATATATATTCCCAGAAGGAAAAAAGGAGCTACAGCTGAAACATTGCATGTTTCCTACGCAGTGAAGGAGGCCTCTTGTATGGATAACTACCATTTTGCTCAGCAAAAGGTTTTTAATTCCTTGCATAAGACAGAAAGTACATGAATCACCCATGGATTTGGGATGATGGAAAAGTACAAGCGAATCCAGGGACATGTACATGCTTTCAATGCTTTTAGCTCTTTGAAATTTCCAGTATAAATACAGATTAACAACAGCATTGGAGAGGGAAAATGCTAGCTAAACAGAAAAGAAAAAGGGAAAAAAAGAATACCATCAATAGTGTTGCCTGAACCTTAAAAAATTCATGTTTGTGAGATCCCAGGCAGAGCAAAATAAATGAGAAGAGAGATTACATGGGGCCTGAGAGGAAGGGTTGGGAAATTCCACATCAAAAGTCGGGAAGATATAACAACCTATCCCCCCAACGATTTTTGTTGTGTTGTCTGCTTGATTATCTGTCTTCTCTGGCATGGAAAAAAGACAGATGCAGATCTTTCCCCCAAACGAAATGGGAAATTATACATATTTATAGCCTGTATGACCAACCCCAACTCACTTGGGTGGGAATATATTGCAATTAGCCACAGACGGGGGGGAAAATAGCATTGCTAGGTGAATGAGGGGAAAGGAATCAGACAAACTGATGTTTATTGTTTCAAAAAAGATGCATGGGATGGAATATAACGATTACAAAACTGACAGAACTTTGGTGAAAAAGTATTTTTGGGGTCGGCAGTAGGGGTGGAGGATCAGATTCTAAATCTGATTGCTTACATTTCCTACTTACATCAAACATTTTTGGCTATTTTTGCTCTTACTTAAAAATTTAAACTATCCCAAAAGCCAAAGCAAGAATAAGAGCGAATAGTATCGGTATTGGTTATGAATTGTTACCTAATGCTTTTCATTAAATAATGTGCATGAATTCCCTTTCATTGACTGAGTATAAAAACTTCACCACGATATATAAATCCTGAAAATCCTGAAGCAATTGATGTCTACTTGTTTGTTTCTAGATAAATTATTGAATTTTGGGGGACATTAAACACTGGAATGCATAGGCCGCTCCTTACATTCTTTTTTTTTTGTTTTAAATTTATATGCCACCCTTCTCCGGAGACTCAGGGCAGCTTACCATGTGTTAAGCAGTAGCCTTCATACTTTTGTATATTTCATACAAAGTCAGCTTATTGCCCCCACAAACCGGGTCCTCCTTTTACCTACCTTTGAAAGGATGGAAGGCTGAGTCAACCTTGAGCCTGGTGAGAATTGAACTCGCAGAAATTGCAGGCAGCTGGAAGTTAAATACTGCCTTTAGTAGGAGCATTAGTCTCCTATGCAACTCAGGCTCTTTTGAATTAATAGCTGTAAGATTTCATTAAATATCACACTGACTTGTCAATAACTAACTTTCCCATAAAAGAGATCAAAATAGGTCCCTAAGTGACAGCAGTTTTGGAAGTCACCTTCCAAAAACTGACTCATAAATCAGGCAACATTTCCTAGTTGAGGAATAAGTAATCAGTAGCCATCCAGATTTTTCAGACTATAAGAACAAGAGCTGAATTGTTGTTCATTATCAACTCCAGTCCATTCTATAGCTATGACTGACATTGAATAGCATGGAGGAAAAGCTGGGACCCTAAAGTTTCCTCAGGATGTCTGCTGAGGGTTTGAGGAACAAGCTGCAGCACCTAGGAAAGTTAAAAATGACTACAAAACAGCATCTTCAAGGCCTAATCCAGCGGTGAAATCCAGCAGGTTCTGACAGGTTCTGGAGAACTGGTAGCAGAAATTTTGAGTAATTCGGAGAACCGGCAAATACTACCTCTGGCTGGCCCCAGAGTGGGATGGGAATGGGGATCTTGCAGTATCCTTCTCCTGCCATGCCCACCAAGCCACACCCACCAAGCCACGCCCACAGAACCAGTAGTAAAAAAAATTGGATTTCACTACTGGCCTAATTCTGCCAGATGATCCAAAAAGGCATCACGGTTAATATACTAACAAACATTGGAGATATTTATCAGAAAATTATCAGAAATGCTCTCTTTCCCTCTCACTTCCTGGGCTCAACATAGGCCATTTCACCAAGCAAATGAAACAGGCTGAGTACTATGGAAACCCAAATTGAAATGGATGAAAATAAAAAGTAACATCCAGATTCAACTGAAGCTATCTGGATTTATAAAATCCATAAAATTCAGCCTAGCATAGCAAGATAAATAGAATATGTGATATTCAATTATGCTCCTTCTGCTGAAGAAAGACCTCAAGGAGTTACAAAATTTTCATCTGCACTTTATCTCCCTCATCTCAATCCATATCTGGCAAAATCTTCTGAACAACGAAGTTGGTATTAGAGATGAAAGAGGAAAGGAACAACCAAAAAATACTCATACTCCTTTTACTTGAAAATATTCACAGAGAGAAAAAAACGGGCCATCACTTAAGGGTGCTGAATATTTTACAAATACTTTAATATCTACCCATTTTATTCCCGATTGGCAAATACCAACTAACTAATTAACTACCTATCCAATCACTGATTAACTACCTAGCCAAACAATCTAATTTCCCAAAAGATAAGGTTGTAAGGTATTTGTATAATTACACATTCTCATTCACTCTGCTTCACACAGGTAGGCCAAGACTAGCTGAAGGGTGGGATGGACTAAAACCTTTTTCTCAACCCATGACTTGTAGGTAAAGAGGATTTCCTGCCTCGGCTTCACCTTATGATGGGATAAAAACCTCTATGTTGCTTGACCACTGATCTGTCAATAACGCTGGAGTCAAACTGGAAGACAGAAACGGTCCTAGTCCTGGTGTTTAAACCATATAGCAATGAAACCGGCACTGTCCATCACCTATTTCCTTTGCAGCATAATCTACATTTCTATCCGTTAACAATCATGGCATCAAACCATTTTTGTTGGGAGTCCTCAATGAAAAATTATGGTACCCTAAACCCGATACAGATCATACGGCTTATATCTTAAAATCTCCAGGCCCTTCTGACTCACCTTCATCTGCTCCAAAATGTTTTATTATCTTGTAATTCTCAAAGGCTTACATTCCACTGTGCCTCTTAGCCTCTCTATAGCATGTGTATTTTACTTTCAGCAATGTGTTTTCAATTATTTGGAAGAATAGGAGTAAATTAATGAGAAGAAAACATTAGTGGGAAGAAATAATTTGATTCTTACTGCCAGTTCTACACAAAACAGAGCTTCTAAGCTATCTGTTGATTTCTCAGCCAAAGCTGGCTCGCTCACTGTAACAAACTGCAAAGCTTAATTCTGTTCATTTCTTTAGCAACTCAAGAGGTTTTCCTGAATTATTCTCCTGTAGCAGTTCTGAAACGTTGGGGAGGTGGGGAAGGCAAATGGCAGAGGTCTAATATAATGTGAAGATTTAATGCAACATATCCGCTTATGGACTATGTTACTTGCAATAATTCAGGAAGTACTGCAGTTCCTCATATACAGGTAGTCCTCAACTTACAACTGTTCATTTAGTGTCCATTCAAAGTTACAGCAGCATTGAAAAGAGTGACTTATGACCGTTTTTCACACTTACTACTGTTGCAGATCTCCATGGTCACGGGTTCAAAATTCAGATGCTTGGCAGCTGGTTCGTATTTATGACAGTTGCAGTGTCCCTGGGTCATGTGATCCCCTTTTGCGACCTTATCACAAGCAAAGTCAATGGGGAAGCCAGATTCACTTAACAACTGCAGTGATTCACTTAACAATTGTAGCGAGACATTGTAAAATGGGGCAAAACTCACTTCACAAATCTCTCACTTTGCAACAGAATTTTTTGGGTCAATTCTGGTCGTATGTTGAGGACTACATGTAGTAAGTAAGTGTTTGGCATCCTGGAATAGCACACTTTACGTGCAGGAGAAACATAGTCTTGAATGTTACAATAAAGTAGAGACATAAGCAGGGATGAAATCTACTTACCTTCACTACCGGTTTGGAAGTGTGCGCTCCATGCATGTGTCACATTTGGATCCTCTGCACATGTGCAAAGCCTTCTGCACATGCGCAGAGGGTAAAAAACAGGTTAAAACCAGGAAGTAACGACGTCCGGGCAGGTGGGCGGAGCGTCATGCTGCCACTGCTACCAGTTCTCCAAACCACCCAGTTCGGTTGGTTTGGATCACCGCTACCAGTTCGGGCGAACTAGTCTGAACCGGTAGCATTTCACCGCTGGTCATAAGCCTACTTACCACAAAGCAGGCATAAATATTGCAAAGTATTATTGTTTGTCAGTTGTTCAAAGCTTCTTACCTTTACAGTGAAATCTGCAGTGAGAGGACCAGGTATCCTCAATATCTCTTTGTCTGCAAACTTCTGAAACTCAACAGAAGAATTATCCACAATGAAGGATCCAGTGAAGCTGAGACTGTTTTCGCCCTTCACACCTTGAAGAGTTTTGGTTTCTAGATCTGACAAATACAAGCAATTGGAAGAGTCACACATCGTTGTTTCCTTGGCACAAAGGAATAAAGTTGTCAAGAAAAACACTAGATATAAAGCATTATTTGTTTTAATTTAATTGAGCATGTTATTAATGCTTCATCCAGTTCACTTTATACCATTCTCTCTGGTTTTCACTTTGCTTCTATCTAACCTATTAATCTATTGCATTGTGTAAGACAGAACTATTTCCATTACAGCTAGCATTCGTACTGGTGTTTCAGTTTCTCTGGACTTAGCTGTGCAGAAGAGAGAATAGTAGCCCCAAACTCAATACAGTCTAGACATACCGTATTTTTCGGTGTATAAGATGCACTTCCCCCCCAAGCGGGTGGAAATGTCTGTGCATCTTATAGAGTGAATGTTGCTGAAGCCCCACCCACCTGCCAGCCCCCACCCTTTGGCCTCTGCCTCCCAGAAATTTGCCTCTTTGCAGCAAATAGCAAACAGCCTGGTCAGCTTCAGCACAGTCTGATTTAGCATGAGCAGTTGATTGACAGTTGGATCAGCCTTCCAGAATACTGCCTATAAGCTGTTCCAGGCTTCAGGGATCGCCGTTGCCATCTCCGCCACTACCTATCGCCACCTCCACACAATCCATTTTCTGCCTCTGCACATCTTGTTTTTGGCCTCCATGTGCCCCATTTTCAGTCCATTCCAGGAGGCAGCGATAGGTGGTGGCAATCCCCGCCACCTGGAACGGGCTGAAAATGGGTGCATGGAGACTGAAAACAAGACGCACGGTGGCTGAAAATGGGGCATGCGGAGGAAGCGATAGGTGGCGGTGGTGATGGGCGGCGGTAGCAATCCCCATAGCCTGGAACAGCTGATAGGTCGTATTCCGGGAGGCTGATCCAATCGCTAATCACCTACTTGTGCTAAATCAGGCTGTACTGAAGCTGACCAGATTGTTTGCTGTTTGCTGCAAGGAGGTAAATTGCTGGGAAGCAGAGGCCAAAGGGTGGGGGCCGGTGGGTGGGCAGGGCTTTGGCAACATTCCCTCTGTAAGATGCGCAGACATTTCCACCCACTTTTTTTTTCTTGTTTTCCTCCCCAAAAGCTAGGTGCGTCTTGTAGTCCGGAGCGTCTTATAGTCCAAAAAATAGGGTATATTGTATTTTCATTCATTCCTGTCATCCACAGTGATTCAAATGTCATTTTCCATTTTACAAAAAGCACTCACAATATTATATCAGTTAATCAAAGGATAATACTTAATGGGTTCAGGAGCATCGTTCTTTCTTTGAGTTGAGATTGAATTGCTACGTCATCCAGTTTTGAGAGACTGAAAATGCATGGGTTAAGAGGAGAATGTTGCAAATGACAATGGCTGTTTTGGATAGAGCACACACATACAGCTTTTGAATTCAGTATAAGTAGTCCTCGACTTACGTCCACAATAGAGCCCTACATTTCTGTTGTTAAGTGAGACATTTATTAACTGAACTTTGCCCTATTTTATTTCTTGCCACATTTGTTAAATGAATCACTTCTGTTGTTAATTTAGCAACAGGGTTGTTAAGTGAATCTGGCTTCCCCACTGACATTGCTTGTCAGAAAGACACAAAAGGGGATCACATGACCCCGGGATACTGCAACCGTCATAAATATGAGTCAGTTGCCAAGCCTCTGAATTTTAATCATGTGACCACAGGAATGCTGCAATGGTCGTAAGTATGAAAAACGATCATAAGCCACTTTTTTCAGTGCTGTTGTAACTTTGAATGGCCACTAAATGTACTGTGTAAGGCTGTTGGTTTGAGCTCTGAGCTTGGCAATTTGGTTGCAAACATTTCATCACCATTCGAGGAGACATCACCAGTGCGTTTTGAATTGTGCTCGTCTGTCAGAACACATATCTTTAAATACCTTTTTATGAGATGCAAAATAGTCTGAATGTTGTTCGTTCCGAACAAGATAAAATCGTAAGATCATGATTTCTGTGACGTGTATTCTGGCTACTTTTAAGACTACACTCATTGCTATATATACTTTCCGAAAACATTTTGCATTAACTTACCCAACGTCATGCCTCAGATATAATTAATTTTGCCTTCGTATTACATTTTAATCATGCACACTATCTCTTCTCTTCTTGCAAAAGCCTACTGACATATGTAATGCATACTTTAATGTAGTGAATTGTTTCCTTTAATACATTTGCTCTTTCACTTATCACCATTACTATCTATTTAGGGAGCATGAAATGAATAGGGAAGAATTATTATCGAAGCAGAGAGTCAGTTTGGTGTAGTGGTTAAGCATCAGACTAGAAATAGAGACTGTGAGTTTTACTTCTGCTTTGGGCATGTAGCCAGCTGGGTCACCTTGGGCCAGCCACTTTCTCTCAGCCTTCAGAAAGAGGCAATGGCAAACTACATCTAAAAAACTTTTCCAAGGAAACTGCAGGGACTTGTCCAGGCAGTGTCTGGGAACCACATATGATTGAATGGAAGAAAAAAAAATCTAAATACATTCAGAACTTTTGGTAAGTTAATTAATGTTATATTGCTATTGCAACTGCACTTTCAACGGGTTAATAGCAATAGTAATAGCAGTTAGCTGAGGGATGTTAGTGGTGGCTCAGTGGCTAAGACGCTGAGCTTGTCGATCGAAAAGTCAGCAGTTCAGCAGTTCAAATCCCTAGTGCTGCATAATGGGGTGAGCTCCTGTTACTTGTCTCAGCTTGTGCCAACAAGCAGTTTGAAAGCACATAAAAATGCAAGTAGAAAAATAGGGACCACCTTTGGTGGGAAGGTAACAGTGTTCTGTGTGCCTTTGGCACTTAGTCATGTCGGCCACATGACCACGGAGATGTCTTCGGATAGTGCTGGCGCTTCGACTTTGAAACGGAGACGAGCACCGCCCCTTAGAGTCGAGAATGACTAGCACATATGTGCGAGGGGAACCTTTACCTTTACCTTAATAGCAGCTAGATTTATATATCGCTTTACAGCTCTCTTTAAGTGGTTTACAGAGTCAGCATATTGCCCCAACAATCTGGGTCCCCATTTTACTGACCTCAGAAGTATGGAAGGGTGAATCAACCTTGAGCCTGGTGACATTTGAACTGTCAAATTGCAGGCAGGCAGCAGCCAGCAGAAGTAGCCTGCAATACTGCGTTCTAACCTACTGAGCTGCCACAGCTCTTAAACTGGTTCTCTGTTTAAAGACTTATTGGAATTTAATTTCTACCCTACAGCACTGAACTTATCCTTCAGGGCAGGGGTCCCCAACCCCCAGTCCATGGACTGGCACCAGTTTGCGGCTTGCCAGAAACCTGGCCACTCAAACAAGAGAAGCCCCATCCACGAGATGCAAGCAGCATACGAAACCATGCACCCTCTGGTCTGCGGAAAAACCTCTCTCCATGTCCCTGGTTCCCAAAAGATTGGGGGCTTCTACTTCAGGGTCTTTTTAAGCCTTGCAGTTATCTAATAGTAGCCAGATGGTGGCAACTCAACTATTATAGTTCTACACAAAAACTTGTGCATCATGATACAACTACATCATACTGTAACTCCACCCCCCTCTTACTCTATGACTAAATACAGGGGTAAAAGTAACAGACCACGTCAGGACAAAAATCCTGCCCTAATCCAGTGGAAAATACTTGTTCCCTCTCTTGTATTTCTAGACACTGGTTTCTGTAAATGTTCCCCTCTCCTGCTCTCCTTAATTTCATTGGCATCAGAGCACCAAAATGATAATGTTTATTAGTCTGGGAAACAGCATGCATGGCAAATATGAGCCACAGGAGTACAGGCTAAGCATTCTCAAAATAATATTTATTTCTTACTGTCCTATCTTGTAGGCAAATATTACATATTTCCCCCTCTTTCATAGTTTATAACTTGCAATTTACTGATAAATGTTCACAATTACACATTTTACACCCAAGAACAAATTGTATGTACCTAAGGTAGTTTATCAAGAGCACATAGAATATAATCCATATATAACCCATCATAAAATGTCCTTAATTATGGCAGCATGAAAGGGGTTTTTTTTTTGAAAAAGTTTTTTGCCCTTTCAAAGTTTTACTACTGCTTATCTTAAAGCTGACAACCAGCTGCAAGTGTTTACTGTCTCTAATCTATAGGATTGGGTAGTCCTTTTAGTTCTGAAGGACATATCCTAATCTAAAATATCTATATGTTGTACAGCTTCTACACAGGACTGTACAATAGTTTCAGTAGAATTGGAGAAAAAGCTTGATTTAACTCGTTCCATTGAAACAGGGACATAGGAAACTTGTTGAATATACCTGCCATTCAGAATTCTATGCATACATTGAGAACAGCATATAATGTATTGAAGCCAAACAAGGTTAGGAATCATGCATAGTAACTTGGAAAAAGATACGTTGCATACAACATTTTATCTGTACAGGCAGCATAAAGGAAAGTTAGAAAGCAATTGCTTAGAATCTCAAGAAAAGCTTCTTCTGCTTTTTCCTATCATTACACATTCCAAGTAAGGAATCAATATATTTTTACCATGAGCACCCAACGTGGGAGGAATGAACTTCAAATGCCAACAAAATTTAGATTTATCCACAACTTTTGCTTTACATTTAGATTATCTCTTGTCTTTCAATAATGGTTACTATATATACATGCCCTATCCAGTAGTGGTATTCACTTACCTTCGCTACCAGTTCACAAATGTGAGCGTGCATGCCAGAGGTGGGTTTCAGCAGGTACTGATCAGTTCTGGAGAACCGGTAGCAGAAATTTTGAGTAGTTCGGAGGACTGGTAGTAAAAATTCTGACTGGCCCCACCCTCATCTATTCTCTGCCTCCCAAGTCCCAGCTGATCAGGAGGAAATGGGGATTTTGCAGTAACCTTCCCCTGGAGTGGGGTGGGAATGGAAATTTTACAGTATCCTTCCCCTGCCATGCTCACCAAGCCACACCCACAGAACCAGTAGTAAAATTTTTTGAAACCCACTCTTCACTCATGTGCGCCACCTCTGTGCATGCACAGAGCCTTCCGGGCATGCACAGAGCATCCGTGATGACATCTGGGCGGGTGGGTGGAGCCTCCCACCCCCGCCGCTACTGGTTCACTCGAACCAGGTAGAACTGGTAGAATCCCACCACTGGCCCTATCCTAACTCTTGTCAATCACATTCTAATTCAGCAAACTGAAGACCTATATAGCTCCCAGCCTTTTTCCTTCCACATTTTTATTTTCTATGGGTAACTCCTTTAATAGCACAAGCTGGTGGTTGATTCCTTTACCCTTTGCTCTATGAAACAAAGGTAAGCATAAGAACAATGTGTTAAATTCGTCAGTAATTCAGCTCAATACTGTGGTAGCTTTTATTATATTCTTATCAACAAAAAAACACATTTTACAGAAATTATGTATGCACACATGCACTAACATACTGAGTGGAAAATCAGATACCAGTTTTAGAACACACTCTACTTTCCTGCAAATTAGGAGTTGGTATTATTATTATTATTATTATTATTGGTATTATTTAAAGTTGTATGCTGCCTGATCCAACGCCTCTGCGCAGCTCACAACAATCAACCAAAGAAATCACAGTAAAATAAAATTTAAAAATAAGCAAAAAGATGTCATCTAATGGTCATCTGGACTTTTGCGGCCCAGATATGGACTCTCTATAAATATACAAAGCCCCTTGGTTCATGTTTCAATCTCCCTAAAATAAAGGAGCCATACAGCCTCATTTGAAATAAGAGTTCCAAAGGTTATTAGAAGTATTTCAATATAACAAGCGTATTTTTACTTACATAAATGATCAGGACCTTTCAGCACTAGGCGAACATGACGACTGCCGTAGGGAATAACAACAACAGTGTCATCCACTGGATTGGGGAGGCAAGAAAGCAAAAAAACACACATGGTCAACAAGCAAAGGCAGCTCAGCCAAGCAGAGAAAACCATTTTCATGGGAAAATTGCAAGCCATACTTTGGTCACTTAAAATAAAAACACTCAAATCCAATGAACCCTGAAGAAAAACTAAATGTGAAACAAGCATGCTTTATATGCCTAGTCAATGGCCTTGTTTTCGAGAAAATCTGTTTAAATTAAACAGAGTCTCTTGTAAAACAAACCCTTATGGCCTTAATGCATCAGTTCTTCTTCAAGCCGACTCCTGTTCTTCAAGAATTTGCACAAAGAATTTTCATGAATGTTAAAAAATAAAATAAACAAGAAACATAATCAAACTTTAAAATTATTTAAAATTATTTTCTATGGCTAAAGTAAAGTATTTGCTATGATGATATTCAGTGATTACCGTATGTTACTGAGATGATGTGGAGGTGAATAGGGAGGAGATGGAAGGATCCTTTAATATAAATCTATGAAAATAACTGTATGCTGCATTTGTAAAAGCTTGGTGTACATAAGTATCACAGAAAAAGAGGAAAACAACTATGTGGTACCAGGATTAGCAGCCTTTCTCAGACTGTAGATCCTATTGTGCAATTTTGCACAATGATCCAGATATTAAATATACATTCAATATGTACATTGAAAATCGAAATATGGATTTAAAAAGTCTATCGATTACTCATTCATTTCAGTGCAAAAATAATTTTAAATTTTTATTGTATTATTTTAAACACAAGTAGTGCAGTATATTATTTGGATAGAATGGATTTTATACGGTATTGTCTAAAGGTTATTAAAACTCGCATGACTTAGATAGTTTAAGTCTTTAAAGAGAAAGAAAAAAGCGGTTATGTCAACATTAACTATGATTTCTAATATGTTATTGTTAAAATTTGTTTGTATCCCAGCTTTCTTATTTTAAAAAAATAACTTGAAGCAGTGAGCTTACCTAATACTACTTTCTTTGTGAGGTGGGTTGAGGGATATTCACCCAAAGTCACCCACCTTGCTTACATGGCTAAGGCAGGACTTGAACTCATGGCCTCCCATTTTCTAGCCTGGTGCCTTTACCTCTAGACCAAATTGGTCTGCAGCTTAAGGTTGCTTAAAATATACATCTAGTTTTGATAAACAACTGCAAAATGTTCAAATGATTTATTATATAATAAGCATTTCTATCTTAAGCTTAATTTTTAATACTGATATCAACTGTGTGTTGTTACTTAATGTTCCTTGTACTTATTAAAAATTAAGAAAAACCAAAAAGGAAAAGAAAAAAGAAGTAAAAAGAAAAAAACCTAGTTGGTTCCTAACTTTCCCCTTCTTTATGCTTCAGTGTTTATAACCATTTATGCTCTATGCGCCCTGCTAAGATAGGGAGGCCTTGGAAGATCAAGGCAGCCATAGAATACTTAATAGCATTAAATATTTGTGTGTTGTATGTGGATGGATCTCTATTTGCTTTTTCTAATACTTAATTTAGAATCTAATACTTAATTTTGACACACTTTAGTCAAAAAGCAAAACTGCTAATGCACTTCTATCAATACACAATTCTAGTGCCATCAGATAAAAAGTACCAAGAGCTTAGTCACCATACTGGGAATTGTAAAACATAATAACTAGGGGGTTGCAGCAATTCCTGCAAAGGAAAGTTGCCAACAGGAAACAAATGGCAGATGTGCATAAATAAATTGCCAAGAGATCTTGTCAGTTGAGTGATAATCTCTAATAAGCAATAAATAATAGAAATCAAAGGTTGCTGTGAGACAGGGGGAAGATAGCTATTTTCCCTCCTTCTTGCAGAGTCCCCAATGAAATTTAATAATGAAAATTTTCAGATACATAAAAGCAAGATTTTTTTTCACACAGTGCATAGTTGAACAATACATTTAGCTTGTAAGGATGATCTCTGACCTGACAACCATTAGTTTTGACAAGTATATCTTACTTCCAGGACCATGCCCCTCATGTCCTGCTTGTGAGCCTCCTAGGGCACCAAACTGACCAATGGGAGACGTGTTTCTGGATAAATTATTAGGTCTTTGGTTTAGTTCTTTCTTTATATTTTCTGCAAACTCCTGTGCTCTCTAAATGGTTTCTCGTAAACACAGATGTTGTATGATCAGTGGCCAACTCTGAAATACCCACCCAAAAGTGCATTTTTCCACATTTATTTATATATTTATTATTAATTTTATTTATTTCAAAAAAACCAGCTTTCTGGTCCTGGTTAGTGTGAACTCAACTTTCCTTTCAACACATTCCTTCTTTCAATCGTTTCATCTTTTAAACTGGTATAAAATAATGATGTAAGAATATTTGCTTGGAAGCCAGTTCATCTTGGTATTTATTTTACGCAGCGCTAATCATAGCTACACTCTAAAATGTTATCATAAACTCACAGACGGACAGAAATGCCCTTTTAAAGTACTTCCCCCCCCCAAGTATGTTTTTCCATTTTCAAATATTAAAATGTGTTAGCAAGACCTTTTTGGTCTCTGTAATATAATAATAGGTTTAAAAGAAGTTAATGGAATGAGACTTGTGAAAATAGAAAGTCTGTGTTTATATCCAGGTCATTTGAAGTACAAACAACCACAATTTTTCTTTATTTTCTTTTTAATTTCCAGTGAACTCGATACTGTCAAAGGGGCTTTTGATATGCGTTCCTTCACTCTGTGATATGGAAACTGTATAATGTACTACTAAAACTGTCTGATTGTTTGTAACTTTCCACTGGCTGAAATGGTGATCCTCCTGGGCAGTGGTGAAATCCAATTTTTTACTACCGGTTCTGTGGACGTGGCTTGGTGATTGTGGCAGAGGAAGGATACTGCAAAATCTCCATTCCCATCCCACTCCAGGGGAAGGATACTGTAAAATCTCCATTTCCAGCCCACTCTGGGGCCAGCCAGAGGTGGTATTTGTTGGTTCTCCAAACTACTCAAAATTTACGCTACTGGTTCTCCAGAACCTGTCAGAACCTGCTGGATTTCACCCCTGCTCCTGGGAAGCTGAAATTTGGCAAAGCTGTGGCTGCTTCAGTGCTGCTGTACTGTTGTGCTTACATGTTCATCATTCCAATGCTCCCTGCCACTTTCCTGTAAGGAAAGTCACATGGGAAGTCATTGGAGAGTTGAACATTGCTCCCATTCTTACTGGAGTTTTTTTGCCTGCCCCTAGTTATTCGGTTTCTCTGTTTAGGTAAGGAAATATATTTGAAACAATGATCCAACGGGTCACATGTTGTCTAGTAGTCTGAAAATTCTGCTGAAATCTTACTTTGCCTTTGAGTGTTCAGTTCCACCAAAGCCAAGAGAAAAATTTCAATGTCCCTTTTTAAAGCCAATGTCATCTTTGGAAGCCATATTAGGCCGGAAGCTTCCACGCTGCCACTTTCTCCTGTGTGGGAAAGTAGGAGGGGGGATTTTCATAGAGGGATTAGTTTTAGACAAGATAGCATTCTTCCTTTCGGTCAACGTCAGGCCGATCCTGCATCTGGAGAAGGAGTGGTTGGAGTGCTGTCTCGAGATGGGACGAATGGTGATTGGAGCATGTGATTGACTGATGATTGAGGGGATAGTTTTGGGGGGTTTGATTTATTGAGGGAAAACCCGGAACTCTCAGATTCAGGTTTTCCCAGATGTGCCAGTATACCCATTCCAATTAAAAACTCTGAAGCAAGCATTTCTCAAAGTTCTTTTTAATTGAGTAGAGGCGTAGAGCTATGCCCAGGATATTGAGTCATATTATTGTTTAGACTAACCTAAAGTTTGACATTAGCAAGAACATCTCTCTTTACACCCTTGGTTCTCTGTGATTTTGGCAAGGCAATATGTAATACATTGACATAGATACAGGCTCCTCAACTTAAACTCAGCAGAAACTACATTAGGGCATTGCCAGATAAGAATCTTTATTATATGTTATTATATGTTTATAAGTTTATTGTATGAAATAAAGTTGGATGAAATAAAGTGGATGAAAACACTTTACGGTGTTGATTGCCCTCTATTAACATGAGACTTGTAGTCTTTAATGGCTACTGCAGTTTATATCTGGTTCTTTTCCCTCCAACTTTTCTATAATTTCATTGATTAAAAAGCTTTCTGGTTTTTAGTCTCACAGCTCTGTGAGATTTGCTTGCCGTATGAACTCTTACATGATAATAATTCTACTGAACATATTGGGATTTGCTTCTGAGTGAGACACATTAATGTCTTACTCTTCGAGCTTACATGATGAATTAACCTATGGTTTGCTTTAATTTGTGGAATTAAATGCAATAAGCTGAGCTCACAGATTATGTTAAGGGATAAGATATTGTTCACAAACCTTAATAATTGGGTTTACGCAACGAGCTAAACCCAAAGCACCAGTGCAACAGCTCAACATGGTACTCACATCCTGTTAGGTCATAATCTATGGTTTATGAATCATAGTGGCTGTTTTCACTTATCACACCACGTCAGTCAAATATATCACAGTTTTAGAAAGCAGCACAGTAGTTAATTAATTCCCAAAATGAAACTTCCTGAGAATGGAACATATTCTTGGCTAAATTTCTCGTTTCAAGCTCTCTGTGATGTGAAACCAACTGTGTCTGAAGTTTCCTTCCTCAATACCTAGACCCTGGCCTTGGCTACCACTTTTTGGAATCATTTCCCTCGATGTCACCTGCTTCGATTTGACCCTGCTGAGTACCACAGGAATACTTTTTTTTCTACAATCCGCCCCAGAAAACGAGGCCATCTCCCTGAGGCTGCTCCAAGTGGCTGGGATAGATTTGGGCATGTCTAGAAAGCAGCCAGGGCTCTTTATTCAGCACAGCTTCCAGACTGGCTTGTTCTGTGATTAAAAAAAAACCCCCAAACAGATTCATTCTATAAGGGGGCTAATAAAAATGGGGGATGCAGAGAAGGGCCCTCAATTGCTGAACTGCCGAACTTTTCAAGTCATCTTTCATTTTTATAGGCAAAAAGAGGACACCAACCAGATGTTTCTCCTTTAAGAAGAGTGTAGGAGGCAAGCCAGAGACACATATCTTCTCCCACCCCACCGCTTTTCTGTTTCCAGCCCCTCTGGGATTGATATACCAGCCCTATGAATACTACAGTAGTTATTTTTCTTATAAAGGCTAACAGTTGCAATGTTACATATATTTTTTCTCTTCCTTCCCGTTCCTATTTTTCCTTAGCAATGGACACAAAGCAGAAGCACAAAATAAATGCAGATATGAAGAGAAAATGAATCCAATATGATGAAACCAACAGTGTGTTTGGAATATTTAAAAAGAAAAAAACATTCCCAGCATATTTTTGGCACAGAATCTGCTAATTCAAAGTGCTAAAAAAATTCAAACCCCTTAAGTGTGACAGGATGCCTCTGACATTTTCCTGCTACCTGCTTAACAGATGTTCCTTTCCAGGCAAAAATTGATGGAAAATCATAAATGAAAGCAAAAATGCCTCAGTCCCCAGCCTGTGCCATGTATTATCTAGGAAAAGATTGTAAAAATGTGTAGGATATCTAAGAATAAAATTATCTACAGACAATGTATTTTGAAAAAAACATCTTTAAAATATAGTATTCAACCATACTGGGGAATATGTTGCAGTGTGGACAGTCCTACTCAACAAAATCAGGTTTTGCACTTTAATGTGTACCACTGTATGAATGTTCTTATGTTCATCTAATCTAAAACAAAAACCTTGTAGTTCTGTTTCCCTTTTTCTAACAAACACTGGGGAATCTTGATAAAAGAGAAAGGAAGAGAGAATAATTTTTCTTCATATCATTTCCTTTGCCCTGAGCTTCTTTTCCTGCCATGCTATTTAGTTCTAGAAAACTCCCAAATTTCTATTACATTGCTTTATTCCAGGGAGGGGGGAAAATTTTTTTTATCCTTTTCTTTCTTTTAAAACATTCCCATGTAGCACAGCAGTTCCTTGATTTCTTGATCGATTGTTTAAATTTGTAACATTAGAGTGCATGTCCTCCAAACTCAACTAGAGCACAAGGTAAACATTTTTATTGTGACCCTAGAATGCCCCATTTATACAAAATGTGCACTGGTTTCCAGATTATGCCTCTTCAATGACAATATGTCTTAATATTTAAAGTATTCCTTCTATGAGTTCCTGGGCTGTAAAAACTTATTTTAATTTTAGTAGGAACTCAACACCAATTGCACAACCACATCCGAATAATACAGGATTTCTTTATTATTCTTGGAATGCGACCTTTTTGTGATCTGCTTCTAGGGAAGTGCTCTTTTTACACCTCCACGTTTCTTCATTTCCTCCACAAGTCCTCCCTACATATATTTTTCTAACTTTCACAGAGTTAATTCACAGAGGCATTTCAATTGTATTTGTCTCCCCAACTACCACATCACTCAGAGCACAACTTTGAAATGCCCACTTGGGTGCCTGCATATAATCCATGAGCTCAAATATGCATTTGTTCATATTTCCTCTCCGTTGCCTCTCTCCAGTCATGTCCTATAATATTTCTCCCTTACAGTTCATGCAGTCAGGCACCCGTTGGATTGCTCAATTATCTTCCAAAGGATTTCTGTAATATTTACAGTGAACAAATGGGAATCAGGCCACTATAAAGATTTTTTCCCCTTGTCTTTCTTTTTGTTATTACTAGAAGAACTGCATGCTGAGATGCAACAGGGGAGGAATGCGAAGACAAGAATCAAGATAGCCATTAATTGGTCATAAATTTAGCAGAAAGCATACACCTAAAATTATTGGTTGGCTTGGTTAATATAAATTCCAGCAATCACTGAAGTAATCAGAACTGGTGTAAATGTCATTACTGGATAGCAGTGAAGATACAGAAGTTCAATAATTCTGTAATTCAAATTCATACTTTATTTAAAAGGGTCTGGATAATGTATAAATGGCTCATTGGGAAAGGTTCTTAGGGGAAAATCTAAGTTAGTTAGGGTTAGGGTCTCTCTTTCCCTCCCTCCCTCTTTCATCCATTTAGGTACACTTGTTCATCTACAATTTCTAAAAGTGGGGAATTCCCATCTACAACCCTGGAGAATTGGTTTTCTTTTATATAAAATCATTAGGGCTGCAAATGAACGTAAGAATATCCAAAGTTCAAATTGCGCAAGGTGGAAGCACTATGCTTTTTTGTGGCTGAGGTCTTTCTTGCAAGTTACCGGCATCCTTTCTCCTGCTGCTCCACCATTTCTGTATGATTAGCCTAGCGCTCAATCAATGTTTTCCAAAGCACCTGAAGGCCAGACAAGGAATAATGGATGGAAAATGATCCAGGAGAGATTCAACCTAGAAATGAGGATGAACTTTCTGACAGTGAGAACAATCAACTGATGGAACAGAAGTTGCCTTCGGAAGTTGTGGGAGCTTCATCACCTGAGACTTTCAAGAAAAGATTGGACTGCCGTTTGTCAGAAATGGTATAGGGTCTCCTGATTGAGCGGGGGGTGGGGGTGGGTTTGGACTAGATGACCAATAAGGTCCCTTCCAATTCTGTTAATCTGTTAATAGTTCTCCTATTCATTTATTACTCTGCTTCTCGAGGCTGTCCCCAGAGAATTAAAAAAAGGAGATGAGGTTTGCCTTGAGGTTTGCAAATTTAAAGAAAAAGCAGAGAGACTCACAGACAAAAGGAGTGATGAACAAGAGGAAACCAGAGGGAAGTAATTTTTTAAGGCAAAGCAATTGAAGCAACGAGCGTGGCTTAGCATTTATAATTCACCAAGTCTAGATTGAGATTCATTTTCAGACATTCTTGCTTAAGCAGTAGTTTAAGTGGGGTTAATCTCCAGACACATGGAAATTACTCATAGGCGGTATGTGGGAGAGGGGGGAGAACTGTACCAGTCCGTTTGCTGGTTAATCAGAAGGATCCATTCATGCCTTCTTCCCACGAGTTTCCTTCTGGAAAGCGAAGCGAGGTTAAAGGATATCGGAGATGTTTTTCCTTGTCTCTAAATGATGGCCTATGAATCATGACATCATCGTACAACTTATGCAAATATGGAATTGGCATGAATCGTATGGGGATATCTGATGCAAAATTGAACATCACAATGACAACATGGCATTTACGTTATCGTTTTTCTTGCGTCCAGGATGGGAATTGTTCTCCAGTTTTCCAAATGTCATGGCGAATTAAATCTCCATGTTGCATTTAAGAGTTGATAAAAACCTGAGAAATGAGGCATGAGAAGCAGCAAGGGTAGAACTAAAAACCGGGAGTGGTAAGACAGTGAAAATATCTAAATGTAAGCAGGAAACATAAACAGTGGCTACAAAAAGGAAAATAAAGAAGAGAGCAGTTATGAAAAAGGGCCCGATATCTGTTTGTACCACAGCTATCGCCGTAATTAGTAATCACGTCTGCATTTTAAAAAGCTTTATATTTAAGGAAAGCATCTGAAATGGAATTATTGGTTTACTTATTCTATTTTAAAGGTGCCCTTTGTCCAAGCAGTTTAAGCCATTCTACATAGTTTGCAGTTCAAGCCATTCTACATAGTTTGCTACCATTACTGCAGCCTTGTAAATACAGTAGGCTGTGATGAAGGATACAGTAATTGATTTACAGTAAGCGTCATGACTTGGTGGAAATGTTCTTCTGTTCTCTCCAGCATAGTACCAGCAGAATGCAGTAAGCCACATTGCCTATGATAATTTTTCCCCCTTGGCACAAGAACAGCCAAGATTGTAAATTAATTTCTCATATTTCTCTACCTCAAAGTTTGCAACTGTTGCCTTTGATTCTATTGATCAGGAATGGAGTTGAAATCCAATTGACTTAGAGAACACCCAGGTGAGATTCTTGAGGGGTTTTTTTGGCTCTGCATTCACTTAATACAACAACATGCAAAACGCTGATCTGCCAACTGTGGATGTATCATGAACTTTCTAGACAAGAAAATATTCTGTTTGACAGCAAACATGATTCTTTAAACAAATGTCTCTTCACATTCCTGACAGCAATCAAACATAAATAGATGGAATAAGATATTCAGCAAAGACTATTCCAAATGTGATTTTTAGATGTTTAGGTAACGTACCGGTTTTTCCCTCCCCCGGCTCTTTAAAATCAGAATACAATTAAATGTATGTACACAAATACTAACATACCTGAAGCAGATATAGTGCTGAAATCACTTTTGGCAAATCAGGAAAAAAAATAAAATAAAGCATACATTTAATAGCATGCTACATGTTACATTGCAGCCGGGGTAAAAACTGCCCCTTTCTGTTTTGCAGAGACATTTAGCGATGAAAAATGGACACAATTAGGATGGAATCGCTTTTCCCCCTGCATGTTTCCAGAACCACTTCTGAATGGTAAATGTAGCTGTCTAAATCAAGCCCATGACTTCATACGGAAGAACTACTGGCAAATGAATGGCTGGGTTTCCTTCACCTCCCCAAGCCCTATAAACCGCAAATCATCTTCTCCCAAGCTGGCTTCGCAGTTCAAAGAGGTTGCTGGGTTAACAATATGCAGTAGTTTGGCCCAAGCTACCCTATTTCCATGAATGAATTAACTCTGGGATGTTCCAACTTTGCAAGTCTTTGCATGCTTTCAGGGCATGTACGTTTTGTCTCATTATTTTTCAAGGCACTGACAACTGCATGAGCATGCCCCATTGCCCGCTACAGTTGGCATGATCCCAAACACAATGCGGGTTGCATATATTTAACAGACAAGAGAGCAGGCAAAAATTATTCAGCAGGTGCAGCTTTTTCCTATTACGCCGCAGGACCGGTCTCATCTGTAGAGCTGTCCTCTGATATGTAAAGAAAAATAGCTACGTTTTTTGTGACATCTGGCAAACCTATTTAACAGCTCCCAAAACAGAAGGATCCAATCCTTTTTTTTTTTTTGGGAGGAGATGGAATATTCAGAAATTAACTGCATTTGATTTCCCAGGTTGAGGCCAGGAAAGTTCAAGAAAACATTTTTTAGGATAGCTTTGGTTGTTACTAAAAATTTAAGGACCTAACACTCTTTTTTTTTCCTTTCTTTTTTCTTTACATATTATGGTTTGGAGAACAGTCGTATTCCCACTGAGGTAAAAGTCAAGTCAACATCTTACATTTATTTGCCAAGAGCTGAGATTTATATTGGCCTCGAACAAGTCGGCAGGTGGAACCATCGCCATCACAGACCCCACAGTTATCTTCCTTCACAGGGCTTCCCAGCTGATGATCACAGCCAACAATCTGACAAAAGAGAAAGATGTGCAGTTCAAATTGAGCACCTCCTGACAGTTGGACCCATTTCTGAGCTTAGTTCCCGCCAATTTTCTTCATCACATCGTCTCCAAAGGGCCATAAAGCATGTTCGCAAGAAAAGGGAGAGCAGAATGAATTTGCTTGGTAGAGTTCCATCTGAAATCAGGAGCATTGCTTACAAGGCAAAAACGGTGGTGCAGTATTTAAAAGTTGCTGAAATGATTATTATTTTTTTTTGGCTTCAGACTCCTGTCAATATTTTTATAGTTAACATGTTTATTATGAAATAGTAACATGATTAAATCTCAATGAAAGTTCATCTTCATCTTACAGGGAACATAGCATTTTGCTAAGGAAAATGAAGGTATCAGATCTAACCATGCATTAAACTAATGAGTGCAAGAGACATGCTGATGTTTTTATTATATCGAATATGAGCAAAAAAAAAAAAGCCCACTGCAGATACAACTTTAAGTAACAGCTGTAATACTGATTTGTAGTGTCCTATAACACTACTACCTAGGTCAGTGGTAGGCAAACTTGGCTCTTTCACACCCTGTGGACTTCAACTCCTAGAATTTTTGGGAGTTGAAGTCCACAGGGT
>JANHZT010005781.1:17368-27555 GCA_032468215.1 Stegonotus admiraltiensis | reverse complement strand
GGCTATTGCTTAACACATTGTAAGCCGCCCTGAGTCTCTGGAGAAGGGCGGCATATAAATCAAAGCAAAAAAAAAAAATTGCTACAAGAAGCCAAAAGTAATGCGGATGTACTGACAAAGCATTCCTCTGCAAATTAATAAGAGCTCTTTTTAGGTGCTCAGTGAAATAGGAACTCCCCTGCTATCTTGCTCCTGACCTTCACCAGAAGGAAAACAAAGCTTATATCCATCCGTATGTCAATACAGCATGTAATGTCAGGAGTTCTTGTCTTTTGTAGTATCCCTGATCATCTGGAGATAGCATGTCTGTTTACAAGCCTCCGTAAGTCAGCTCCAATATCTGTATAAATGTTTACAGACTGGGAAGGAGGGAAGTGTGATTTGCATCAAATTCTTCCACGCAATCAAGAAAAATATGAAATAACACAAAAAGTCAGCCATTTAAATAAATAGCTGAAAATCAAAAGGCTTTAGTGGATGATACCACACTAAAACAGGGTTAGTCAAAGATAGTTGGGCTACATTTCAAAGTCAGCCAATCTGATTTATCCCTCCCAGACTAAAGACTACACTGGAATACAATTATGTGCCTGTTTTGCTTCAGTTCTCCACGGCAAAATGCAGAGAAACGGTATCTGAGGGCTAAATGGAATTATTAAATAGATTAAGGACAGAATTATATTAAGTTAATGGAAATTACAAGCAGATTGATACAGCATAGAGTAAAATGCGCAAAAGCCACAAATGAAAATGAAATTTCAAAAATAAAAAGTAGGTTAAAAGCAGAAAATCAAAATAAAGTCTTTTCATTTTGCTGGGACACAAGGGAGGGGTGAATCTGTTATATGCTTATTTTTCCAAACTAAAGATTATTTTTTAAAAACGAACAGTTTTAAAAATCTGTGTATATTCTATGTATTCTTCTTTTAAAAATGTATTTTGTATGCAGTTTTAGTAATACTGGTATATTCATTTTACAGCTTTCCATTTTGTGCATTTATTCCTATGTATACTTTTATATAGGGGTTTTCCTAATACACACATTTTCTATATAGTTTTCTAATATATTTATTTTTATGTATATTCTTGTTTAACAAACTGAATGATAAAATTCAGTCTCTCTGACTCTCATGTTACCTGCTTGTACAATCTGCATTTGTATTTCTTGAAGGTTGTACTGGCAATAAACCATATATAGCCCATACCTTATCCTATTGTATTTATTCAATTCAAATTTTCCTATCATTCACTATTTTTGTATTTTTCCAGTTTTTGCATTACAATTAGTCATGGTAGCATTGCTTCTTTTCATGTTGTTGCATCTTACATGCCTCCCAGTTTTCATATAAGTCCTCAGTCACCTTTTCCATTGAGTTTATTGTAGGTTGTACTGATTAGAAGCATGATGCATTTCAGACATGGGATACTCTTTATATATTGACTAAAACATGCCAATTCATATTCACAAATTAGAATTTTGTATGAAAGGTTTTGAGACAATATAATATTACCACTGTTTCTTCATGCTTTCTTTCTCTCAAACTTTAGTGCATCTTCCTTTTCCTGCTGTCTGTTGTAAGTGTATACATTTGTGGGGGTGCTGCAGGGCTGGGTACTCTCTCCGCTCCTTTTTAACATCGACACAAAACTGCAGAGTGAGATCATCCAACATATGCTGTCTGACCATCAATATGCTGATGATATTCAGCTTTACATCTCCATCCCTGGTGGCCCAAGTGATGCTACAACTGCTGTTTTGCAGCCTCTGGAGGCTGTGGAGGCCTGGATGAGCAACAACAGGTTTTAGCTGAACCTTAAACTCTAGTCCACCGATGGCTAAACTTTTTGCTGTCACGTGCCAAAAGTGGGGGGAGTGTGTGGGGGGGGTTGTCACGTGCATGCGTGCCCACACCCATAATTCAATGTGCCCTGCCTCCCCGTGCATGAACATGTGACACCCCATGCTCCCTCCACTTTTGGTATGCGATAGCACGGTGGGCCAGGTAGGCCTGTTTTTTGCCCTCCCCAGGCTCCAGAGGCTTTCTAGGAGCCTTGGGAGGGCAAAAACAGCCTTTTCCACACCCCCTGGAGGCCCTCCGAAGGCCAAAAATGGCCCATTTCCTGACTTCCGGTGGCACTGGAAGGCCTGTTTTTTGCTCTCCCCAGGCTCCAGAGTCTTTCTAGGAGCCTGGGGAAGATGAAAATGGGCTTCCCCATCCCCTGGAGGCCGGAGGTGGGCCCAGAAGGCCTGAAAATCCGCTGGATGGTGTGTGCATGCGGGCTGGAGCTGAGCTAGGGCAACACTCGCATGCCCACAGATATAGTTCCACATGCCACCTGTGGCACGCATGCCATAGATTCACCACCATGGCTCTAGTCCCTTGCCATAGGTCTTGGTAAGATGGAGAGGCTGTAGGTATGCAGAACCTCAGGAGCTGGAACTTATCTTTAGTTTTGGATGGGGTGGCACTACCCCAGACAGGCCCAGTACACAACTTGGGGGTTCTTCTAGATTCATAGCTCCTGCTCAAAAAACAGGTGGCAGCCATGGCTAGAAAAGCCTTGGCACAACTTTGTGTGGTGTGTGTTAACTACACCCTTTTCTGAATTGTGAGGCCTTTCACTCAGTCACTGGTCATCTCCCATGTGGACATGCTTTACATGGGGCTACAGTTGAAGAGTTTTGGTAAGCTAAAATTGGTCCAAAATGCAGTTGCATGGACACTTTTGGAGGTCCCTAGGGACCTTCAAAGCAAAGATAGTACCTATATTAATAGGCAGCTTGATTGCAATCCCAAAACACCTAGAACATCACCTGTACACCACTGGCATTGACAAAAGACACATAACACCATTGTTACACAAGCTGTACTGACTGCTGATCTGATTCTGGATGCAATTCAAGGTGTTGGTGATGATCTTTAAAACCCTCTATGGTCTAAGTCCAGGATATCCACGGAACCATCTTTCCTGAGTGAGATTGGCCACCCACACATGCTGGCAGAAAGCACTGCGGATCCTATCAGCCAAGGAATTTCAGCTGGCGAGATCCAGGAGAAGAGCCTTTTCTGCAACAGCATCTCCCCTTTGGAATATCTTCCTGCAGGAGGTAAGATCCACCCCCTCTCTTTTAGCTTTCAGAAAACAACTTAAAACTTGGCTGTGCCAGCTGGCACGGGGTCCTAAAGGAGGAGCTGTTGGCTCCAGTTTTAATTTTTTTGTCATTTTAATCTGTTTTTATACTTATGATTGTCTGGATATTTGTATATTTTATCACTCTGGAATCTGCTCAGAGTCATCTCAAACCACTAAATGGGTGGCAAATAAATGTAATAATAACAAAACCAGAATTGAGAAGACAACAACAGACAGGAAGTGCTGCCTCTGCAAAGAAGCTGAAGAAACAGTGAACTACCTTTTTAGCTGCTTCAAGAAGATCACACAGACTGACTATAAACAATGGCATCACAAAGTAGCAACAATGGTGCACCGGAAGATCTGTAAGTAATATCATTTGCCTGCAAGCAAGAACTGGTGGGACCATAAAATAGAGAAAGTAATAGAAAATGAAAAAGCTAAAGTAGTTTGGAACTTTAGAATTCAAACGAACAGGCACCTGCCATTTAAGACCCCAGACTTATCAACTAGATATTGGATGTAGCAGTACTGGAAACAGCAGTACAAAAGAGAAAGAACTGAAGAAGATAACAAAATGCAAAGGCCTGCAAATAGAAATGGAATAATTGTGGCAAAGGAAAGGAAAGATAGTACCTATATTAATAGGCACCTTGATTGCAATCCCAAAACACCTACCGTGTTTCCTTGAAAATAAGACCCTGTCTTATATTTTTTTGAACCCTGAAATAAGCGCTTGGCCTTATGCCATGCGCTCAAAAGCCCGATTGGGCTTATTATCAGGAGATGTCTTATTGGGGGGGGGGGGACAGGGTAGAATACCACCTGTACACCACTGGCATTGACAAAATCACCAACAGTCAATTGCAAAAGGCAGCTTTACTTGGAACAGCTTACATCCTGCGACGATACCACCAAAGATCAACATCTGCCTATCCAAGGTCTTTGGCAAGGACTCGATAGGTGGCTAAAAACGCCAAATCCAGTCTGAATATTTGGCTGACTGTGCAATGAACCATAATAATCAGGATATAACGCTGGTGTTCACTAAGTAGTCAATAATTTCAAACAAATAGGATATTGTTATTTATTGGGCTATGCTGAGCAAAGATATAGTTGACCTCTTTTCGAGTTCACATTGAATACATACTTACATTCCAATTCTGTTTTTAAAATTTCAAGTTCTCAATTTATGTTTCCCACATTCCATGTTGCACATACACATAAAAAAACTCTTTCAATATTGATACCATGTAATTCCTTGTGGCTTGGTGAGAGCACATCATTACTTCCCTGATCTACTCAAAGGTTCTACACTCTTTCTAAGAGTGCTATGAAAACTGAGATTTCATCATCTGGCCCCACAATTTGCTTAATACTTCAATCATATCTACAAAACTTTCTTGACAGATATACAGAAATAGGCTGCCCCTGCCTTCTTCTAAAAGGGCTGACTTTGTTCCCTCATACCTATAAAGCCACATTTGGTCTCACTCTCAGATCTTACATCCTAAAAGTATATTTTTATAATAATTTTTATTAAAGTTTAAAGATGCAAAGATAAAAAACCTACTACAAACTAAATATATATATGCAGTAAATCTGTAAGAAAAAAATTAATCATGCAACTGATTCATATTTATGATTGCAATATCCCAGGGTCATGTGATCACCTTTTGTGACCTTCTGATAAGCAAAGTCAATGGGGAAGTCAGAGTCACTTAATCCTGTTACTAATTTAACAATTGCAGTGATTCACTCAACAACTGTGGCAACAAAGGATGTAAAATGGGGCAAAACTCGCTTAACAACTGTCTTGCTTAGCAACAGAAATTTTGGGCTCACTGGGGTTGTAAATCAAGGATTATTTGTACTAGCCATTTCTAATGGGCTCCTAATGTGCAGAAAGATAAACTTACAAAATAAACATATTGACTCAAAATTGACCTGACAAGGATCTATTAGATTAGATAGTTGAAAAAGAAGAGGGGAAGTAGAAAGACGAGGTAACCGACTTGCTTAAATCTCGAACAGTTTATATTAAATACCTTGGCAATTTATTCTTATCCCTTCTAGAAGGCAAAGTACCATTTTTCTGAGGGAATGTACAAGACTCCCACAGGCCCAAAATAAACACTAAACACTATTCGAATTAACGAGAAAGGAACTTGGTATTTCCTCACTCCAAACAGTTCATTGAATGCTTTTGAGGTTTGGCTGAGCTGTGTGGCAAAAGAGCCATGATTCTTTTCATTTTTTTGCACAACGTTGTGAGACTGGCTCAAGGCATCAAGTGTATCAGGATATGGGAATCATTTGGGGTTTCCATCTTCTTCCGATCATCCTTCAACATCCTTCCTGCTCGCTTGACAGAACCACACAGGCATGCACAAGCCACAAGGCATTTAGCTTTTAAATAGGTTGTGTTTTCCTAGTAGTGGTGCTAAAATGCCACAATCCATGCAGTTAGGGATGCATGCCAGGAGGAAGAGAGGGAAAGGAAACCCATTGGGCCTTGTTGTGTGTGTGAAGTTTTCCTTTTATGATTCTTTCTGGCTAGGAGTCTTATTTTCCATTAGAAAAGGAGTTGTGTTATATTGCGTTTTTAAGAACTTGACCCAATGCAAGAACAAACTCAGTATCCAGATATCTCCAAGAAGTTAATTGAGGATACTTTTGATAAACTTACACTTTTGATAAAAGGCTGTACTCTGCAAATCTATGCACTAGAAGGGGTCGGCTGGGAGCAACAGGGTCTATATACCATCCACACATATCTTTGCACAAGTTCCAGATCTAACATGTTGTCATGATAGCTTGTTATTTGAACCCTTTTGGGCTCTGGACAAATTCATCTGAACCTGAACTAAAATTGGTGCTTGCGGGTAGACTAGTTTTTTATAATTGGCTTTGTTGTTGCTTCAATACACAGACCAGCTCCTGAAAGTAAGCAAATCCTTGCTTAGTGTCTGGCCACCTTAAACAAACAAGCTTTGGTATGAACCTGGCATTAACTCTTGTAGTTAGTTTTTACCAGGATCACAATCCTTGCAAAAAAAACCTCCTGGCTTTGATCTTCCCTGCTGACACAAGCAACCAAAACCTTTTCATCTTCCTTTCAGACTCTAATTATTCTACCATTTCTCCCACAAACCTGAGTCCATTATTGGAAATACTAAATGAGAGAGGCATCTTCCTCTGTATATAATTAGACTTAATGCAAGTTTTGGTGTATTCGAGTCTTTTCCCACGCAAGTGTACAAGAGAGTATCTTGGCGACATTTTGATGAGGTCTCACTCATCATCTTCAGGCTGGTGTCTTCGACTTTGTGCTTGTGCGAGGAAAGCGTGATCAGAGCTGCCGTCTTTCTATAAATACTGGTGGGGTGTATAGAATGAATGAACAAGTGTGTGTGTGTGTGTGTGTGTGTGTGTGTGTGTGTACACAACATTATTGTATTTTTCATGGTTCCTCCCTTGATCCAGTAACTTCCCATCTTTTAACCCAGGGGTGTCAAACTCAATTTCATTGAGGGCCGCATCAGGGTTGTGTTTGACTTCGGGGGGGGCATGGGTGGGTGTGGCCAGGGTGGACGTGACCAGCTCAACATCACTCGCGTTGGGGGCCTGAGCGCTCTGCCAGCAAAAACAGGCTCACGAGCTCCATTTTCTGCTGCGACAGCCTCCTACAACCCTCTGCCAGCGAAAATGGTGTGGCCCTCGCGAGTTTTTTTTTGCTTGCAGAGGCACCACAGGCTGGTCCTTCGCTGTTTCCAGAGTGACCCCACGGGCCAGTTTTAAGCACTCCATGGGCCTTGAGTTCAACACCCCTGTTTTAACCCATCGTCACTACTTTTCCTTGGAGGAAAGAAAAAAATGCTTGAGTTCTAGATCAGAGTTTTTGTTCCAGTTTGTGGCCCATGAATCAGTATAGTCTACAATTTTGCCCTAACGTACTAATGTGATACTGTGCAGGAGTATCTCTAGATTTCCTGCACTGAAATTATAAAACTAAGGGTTATTGGGGAATGGACATAGGTCTTTATTATATGTCAAAGTTAGGACTGTGCATGTTTCAAAAATAATTAGAAAGGTTGGTCCAATTTATTTGCAATGATTAACACTTCTCAGCTATTCATTAAGAAGGCTCTGCTTTTTCAGCCTCTGAATGAGTTTAAAAACTTATGACATTTAATATGAAGTTACTTTTTTACAACCTGACATGGAAGGCTGGAAAAAATCAGGTCCATTTCATTATCGAAATGTGCACAGACCTATTATTTATAAAACTAGGATTTCCTGAAGTAAAGGAGCCTATAAAACTTTCTTATGGTAAGCAATCTCCAAAGCAATGAAAAAGTTCTTTCATCTCTTCACCTGGTGTAAAATATGCTCGCTTCTCTCATGTGGCCAAATGTTTCTGTCCTGATTTTTAGGAAATTACTGCACAAATAAATAAGTTTTATCTGGTATCTGGAAATGGGTGCTATAAATTCTGAGGAATACCTTCACTGGTGATATCAGAGCTACATGAGACTCTAATACATAGTAAGGTTGTAGAAGTAACAGGGCCAGATGTGGTATTTAGCTGGTTTATACTGGTTCAGGTGAACCAGTAGCGGTGACTGTGGGTGGACCTGCCCCCCCCGACATAATGCTGTCCTATTTAGCCACATTTTCGAGGCTGGGCACATGCGCAGAAGGCGTGCATGCGAACAAAGCACATGCACAGAAGGTCAGGTGAATGCATTGGAGGCGCGCGTGCACGCAAAGCAAGCATGCGCATGGCGAACCGGTGGTAAGAATTTATGAAACCGCCACTGAACAGGGCCTTCCTAAAGCTGTAGACATTTCCATAATGCATTTGTTCCAAATACTGTACTAATGAGAAGGAGGATGGGTAAAACACCAGTTTTTAAAAACATTCTTGATTAATGGAGGCTCTTGTCAGTTTTCTCCAAAGATATCTGTCTTTAAGTGTTATTCTTCATGAATTGCTAGAAAAGTATGAGGGCACAGTATACTGTACTGTCTTCACTACTGATTCCTATTTTGCCAAAAGAAGGAAGGCAGTGTTGATCTGATACTGGACAAATTAACAAAGAAACTGGCTTTATTTATCCTCCTTAGGACATCACCTGCTGGAAGGAGAAGCCAATACCAGTCACTGTTCTTAATGTTTCATGAGCGGGGATATGTGTATGTAGGCAAGTGCTTAGAAAGGTTATTGTATTCACCTGACAAACTGCCTTAAAAGCAGATCATAGGTGAGGACTATCAGTTAGGTTATTTCTGAAGAAGTGCTAAAGCCATGTCCCAAAATAGCCCACAGAAAGGTCCCAGAGATGATGGAAAGATGGAACAGAGAAATAGTTCTGTCCTCAACTAATGTCAAGGAAATGGCAGCAAGTAGGAAAAATGGCACAGGAGTGGGGCAAAATTAGGCTCCTCCCACTCTTTGTCAGAAGCAGTGGCAGAATATGATTCTGATTTTTTTAAAATTTGGGTCTTCAAAAAGAATACTGGTATCGTGCTGCATGGAAGGTTAGTGATTCAACTAACCTTCCATGCATCAGGATACTAGTATTCTTTTTAAAGACCCAACTTTTAAAATATAGTTTATCATTCTTTTACTAGCAACAATTGTGCCAAAAGAAAAGGAACCATGCTACTTTAACATTGGGATAGTTTTAATATCACTTTAGGCTGCTTTAGGCTGAGGATGAGATGAAGGCAATGTCATGAGAAAGGCAAGTCATAATGGTCCCAGGGATCATGGCACCAATATCACAGGCATGACTGTCATCTCAGTGGAGCTACATGAACAAAACATTACAGAGCTGAGAAAAAAATTGGAAATATAAGTAACCTAATAAAGGATAAAGAAATTTGAAAGTTATCAATTTAAATGATCATCAAATCCATGATAGAAATAAATATATAACTGATTCTGGAAGTAGCACCAATACTTTAAAGACTAGAAAAATAAATGGCACATAAGTGGGAGGGCAGAACTGAGTAGACTATGGATAACCAGTTTATCTGGGTAGTCTTTGTTTAGTGACAATTGTAACCAGCAATTCAGTTGTTAAGTGAAGCAACTGCTAAGTGAACCATAATTGTTTATGAACTGCTTTTCTTTGCTTTACAAAGCAAAAGTCATAAATGTGAAGATTGGTGAAAAATTACTTTTTCATCACAATTGTAACTGAAAGTCATCGTTAAATGAGGAAGTCACTAAACAGGGACTACTGTGTAAACTGAAAAAAGGAGAAACCAACAAAACAATGCATTCCTTACCTGGCACAAGCCGCTAATGCACATGTCTAGTGACTCAGTGTAACATCGTGTTCCATCCAGGACTTTAGGTGCCAGTTCCACAATAAGGTTTGTCTCCTTTGCCTGGCACCTCAATGAACACGGGTTGTCAGGATCATTAGGGATAGGAAGCCATTCATAAAACTGTCCCTGATACTTGACATCATTGTGTGCTGAACACTGCTGGGTACGAAAATCACCTGCTTCTGGAGGGCAATCCTAAAAACAAACAGAAAAAAGTCAAAAGTCTACTTACGTCTGTTCTATATAATGTCCTTTGATACAGGTTGGAAGCAACAATAACTTTTAAGAAAATTGAACCTTGAGAAATGCATTGATTCCCTTGTGACCAGTGCCTGTCCTTCTAGTAACTAGTTAATAAACCAGTCTGCAGAGAAAGAAATAATGGAAAAAAAAACCCTTGTAAAACCTGTTCACCACTGGCAAACAATGGTACTCCTATCTTTGTTTAAAGGGACACAGAATCATCAAAGTGTTTCACGGCATTTTCACTAGACATTCATGTGTAATAGTATAATTTTAAGCATGACTAGTGAGAAGAAAATTGCACAGAATTTGTTGATTTCCTCTAAAACAGAGATTCACAAACTTGGCAGCTTTAAAACTTGTGGACTTATTCTGGGAGTTGAAGTCCACAAGTCTTACAGCTGCCAAGTTTGAAGACCTCTGCTCTAAGAAAGCAGGCAAAGGGTTGCTTGCAGCCTATTTATCAC
>JANHZT010005781.1:0-13369 GCA_032468215.1 Stegonotus admiraltiensis | reverse complement strand
TACCTCGAAAGGATGGAAGGCTGAATCAACCTTGAGCCTGGTGAGATTTGAACTTGCAGTAATTGCAGGCAGCTGGTCTTACTTAACAGTACATTACAGTACATTAGTCTGCTGCGCGACCAAGGCTCTTTGTGATTATGATTATGTGGTTGTGAATATGAAAGCCTGCCTACCATTCCTTCTGCCCTTTTTTTTTTTAAAGTAAGTCAAAGTTCCCCAGATGCTGAGTTCTTACAGCATGTTGTTTGTAAGCTTTCAGTAGTCCTCTAATATGATTTACTTCTCCATTTGAGCTAGTCTTTGAAGTTGACTTGAAAGCTACAACTGATGCAAAAGATCGCAGTTGGCCTGTTGACACATAGGAACTACTACAGTGCATAACACCCATCGCACTGGCTGTAGTGGGTGAGAGCAGAACTGTAGTCCAAATGAGAGGATGTGAGTCACTACTGAATGCTTGGGAACAACAAGTCATGGGAACTCAGCCACTGGGAGTGTTTTATCTAAAACAGGGGTGTCAAACATGATTTGATTGAGGGCTGCATCAGGGTTGTGTTTGGCTTTGGGGGAAGCGGGGGGGGGAGGCGTAGTCAGGGTGGGTGTGACCAGCATGACATCACTCGTGTTGGGTGCCTGTGGTGGCCCAAGTGCTCTGCCAGCGAAAACAGGCTCCCCGTTTTCAGCTGGGACGGCCTCCTGCAACCCTCTGCCAGCAAAAATGGAGCTTGGGAGGGCTGCACACAGCCCTTGCGAACTCCGTTTTCATGGGTCAGTCCTTTGCTGTTTCCAGGGCAACCCCACAGGCCAGATCTAAGCACCCCGAGCCTTAAGTTTTATAGCCCTGATCTAAAACATTACTGCATTTTCCCATTGACACATCACTAATAGAATCTCGGCATGATATTAATCCTAAAACTTGACTCTTTGGATGTTCCATTTTGAATTTAGAAGGAGTAAGATCCACCCCCCCACCAGCTGTTGGACAGCTCTATGGTTTACCCTTGCAGGTCTCCCTTGAACGTTTACTTATAATCATGATTGATTGGTGATTCCAAGGCCTCAACTAGAGTTCTGATATCTGGGCTGTAAAACTGTGGACCACTAGATGGCAGTAAGGAGTACTCTATGTCTTTGAGACCAATTAATGGCTATCCTGATTATTTGAGACCAGCTACAGACCAAATACAGATTTGTTTGGTTGTTTGGTTGTTTATTTATGAAAGACACTCTTTCCCAGCTAAATTATATTTCTTGGATGGAATTGTCTAAGGAGAGAACTGTCTTAGTGATATCACCTTAGTTGTAAAATACCATTTCCAGAAATGCTCACTAACTATTTAATTTCTGGAGCTTTAGATAAACATCTATTTAAAATAATTTTTAGGATTTTGAAGGGATTTATGGGATTTTTATGGGTTATATTTTTTGCTTTCAAAAGTTTTAGTATTGTACTGCTTTGCATGCATAGTTTTAATATTAATTTTAAACTAAGTTTAAATAGTGTACATCACTAAGATATCAGGTTAAGGGCTTCATTGTAATATTGTAAATGAAGTTTGAAAAAACAAAGTGCTGACTTAGAGCTAGAGAACTAGGATTCAGATGAATTCTTAATTGTGACAGTGGGGAATTGGGGAACTCAATCTTTTCCAGCTTCACCAGTTTCCTTTAAATATGAGTTGCAATAATCACAGCTCATGAAAATTTATTGGGGGGGGAACAAAATAATTAGAAAATTGTTTAGGGTACATAAAGCATTAGTGAAAGATACATTACCAGTTGTAATTACTGCTGCAAGATTTTGTTGCACATTCATTCCAAGAAATTTAAAAAAGTGATTTTATTCTACATAAATTATTACACTTTAATGTAAAAGGATAGCTTGTGGGTTTGGGGCCCATGCCTCAGTGCCTCACTCTTGTAATTTTACTTTCCAATGGACAATTTTTCTCTCAACCACAATCATAGGCTCTAGTTTCTTTTAGTTTTTCAAAAAATGAATGACTTAACACACACACACAATACATTTTGCTACAAGATGCTAGGTTAGACCTGCAGTACATTCCAATTTCAGCCTCAGATGATTCTCCTACCTTTACTTGTATAATCTAGAACCAACAAGTTCCTCTTTCTGTACAAAAAGTGAGAAGAGACAGAACACCCAACAGTCCGAGCAATACACAGTAGGAACTATTTCCTGACTACTGAATAAAAAACGAAAGCTCACAAAAGCATTCTCTTTGTAAAATCCATGGAATTACACTCAACACCACAGGACCCTGATTTCTGATTCAGCCATATAAGATGTCTTTAAAACACAACACATCAACTGCATTTTAATCATACTTATCTGACAGAGCTTTTCTTTCTCTCAAATGTTATCTTAATCTCCCTCCTTACAACTCATGCTGATATTGCCACAAAAACAATTTTGATTTTAAAGATGGCCAACAATTCCTTAAATGCACAGTATCTTTTCTTTGACTGCAAACGTATCATTCTATCGTAAAATTTCTTGCCTCCATACAAACAGCAATACTTTCTACCATGGTCTCTATGTGTCCTCAGCATGACTAGTAATCATAAAGAGTTCTTATTAAACTTTTCGCTACAGATAGTCCTCACTTAATGGCCCGAATTGGGACCAGGATTTCCACTGTTAAGCAATGCAGTCACTAGGCAAATATCATGTGACCACACCAGTGGTGGGTTTAAATTTTTTTTACTTCCGGTTCTGTGGTTGTGGCTTGGGGGGGTCATGGCATGGCTTGGGGAGGCGTGGCTTGGGGGGCATGGCAGGAGAAGGATATGGTAAAATCTCCATTCCCTTCCCAATCCAGGGAAGGTTACTGCAAAATCCTCATTTCCTCCCAATCAGCTGGCACTCAGGAGGCAGAGAATAGATGGGAGGGTGTCCAGTCAGTGGTGATATTTACCGGATCTCCGAACTACTCAAAATTTCCACTACAAGTTCTCCAGAACCGGTCAGAACCTGCTGAAACTCACCTCTGGACCACACTGCTTAATGATGGCAGCTTTGGCAGTCCTGGTTGTGATTGTTAGGCTGGCTGAGATGCTGTTGTTAGATGAGGACTTCATGCTTCTCCTGCCCTGCCACTATTGCCTCTGTTTCAATCTCCTCATGCACCAATATCCCCATCATCTCTGCCCTTTTGGTTGCAGCCACCTCTGTCAGCTTGCACCTCTGCTGTCCTGTACTCTTGTCACTTTCCGCTGACCTCCCCTTGCTGAGGAGCACCCAGTCTAGCCCTTCACAGCTGCTGGCTCTGCAAGGTCTTCCCAAGATATGTGTGAAGCTTCAGGAAGGCTGTGCACTGGCAGCAGCTCTTGTGAAGAGCCAGGCTGTACATGCTTCACCAACAGCATGGGAAGAAGACAGCAAAAGCCAGTCTTCTGGGGGTGGAGCAGGATGATGGAACGCAAGGAGATAGGGTGCAAGGGTACAATGTAGAGGTAGCAAGGTGGCAGAGGTGGTGGAGTGTGAGGCAGGGTGGATGCAGGACAGAAAGGGTGGCAGAGTAGGAGGCAGCCAAAAGGATAGAGATTGAGGTGGAGACATGTGGGTGTGGGGAGTTATAGCACTCCTGAGGTCATAAATGGGGAGGTCTGCCAAGTGCCCAAATTTTGATAATGTAACTGTGGAGGTCACATAATAACATTCATTAATACATTAATATGTTAATATTAATGTAAATAATATTCATTCAGCGCTGAACAAATACTTGTTAAATGAGTTAAAAAGTCTGTTAGAGTAGTTTTGCAACCTCTTGCATCTCATACATACCTCAGAAAGCAGGGATTCTATAATTAAACAAAAGAGAAGCACATCTCCTGCAACAGTGAATGGGAGCATCATCCAAATGATGAAACAGCACACTTGGTTGGGGTACAAGGCTAAAGCTAAAACACAATTTTAATCCAGAATAGTTAGGTTCCCATTCAGTGCCCTGCTGTGACTTCTGGGATTAAAATAATTTGTGAAAGATTGTAATGTCAGTGCTCTGCTCTAATGAACTTCTTCTACAGGGATTAAACTACACAAAGCTTCAGGTCTAGATTCTTTTTTATAGCAAAGATACCTTTACACCATAATTTGTTTGTCCTCTGATTTGCAAGATGAAGGTAACACTTCATCTAATAGTTTAGCCGGCTAATAACAACATAAAGTTCATATTTTGGAAGTATCTGGAATAAGGAGATAGGTGGAGACAAAGGTGATTGAGATGTAATAAGAGTTCATTTGTTTAGACCGTCTGATTTATCTTATATAATTAACTTGCAAGATTAGTTTTTCTCGCCATGTACATGTATACATCCAAACTAGATTCACCTCGCAGCAGTGGCACTGACAGCCCCACCCAGCAGGAGCCCGCTGCTGGTCCACTTCTTCTGTGACCACTTGCCACCACTCTCACGCATTGCCCCGACCTCCGTTTTGCCTTTAGATGCCTTCCGACAGGCATCTGAAGGCAAAACAGAGGCCAAGGCAATGAGTGCGAGTGGCGGCAAGTGGCCGCAGAAGAAAGTGAGGCAAGTGTCGGGGTGTGTGAGGCCTGGTAAGTAGGGCAGCTCCAACCCCCATCCCCACCCTAGCTTATTTTTTACCATGCCATACCGTGTGCCATACCGTGTGCCATGCCCCATCCCCTGCACCCTGTAGTGGGCAGGGTCTTAATTAAGGCTAATTTTGTGGGTGGGGCTTAATTTGATCACATGCACTCAAAAGTGTGATAGGGCTTCTTTAAAAGGTGGGACATCTTTTTGGAGAAACATGGTAGGTATATGTATAATTTTGTATTTATTTATTCAGTCAGTCAATCAGTCAGTCAGTCAGTCAGTCAGTCAGTCAGTCAGTCAGTCATGTTTATGTAGTGTTTATTGGAGGTAGTGATCCTTTGAGAGCTGTATGCCACAAATTTCATTTCAATGTATGTCGGTTAGTGTACGTTCAAAGCAGTGGTGGGCTGCCCTTGGTTAGGACCAATTCGCAAGAACCAGTAGTAAAACCAGTGGGAGGCTCCGCCCATTGACCCAGACATCATCATAGGTGATCTGTGCATGCGTGGGCACGATGCGAACCGGTAGTAAAGGTAAGTAGAACCCACCCCTGATTCAAAGTGACAATAAAGTTATTCTAAGTCTAATTTGCTTAATGTACAGAGAGGTAGATCCAGCATATTATTATTAAAATTTGAAAGGTGAAAATTTAGGTCATTGCAGTTATGATTGCACATGATATATATATATGTTTTAAAAAAGATTATTTTCAGGAGAATGAATTGGTGATTTATTTATTTTTTGGGTCAGTAAAAATAGAACATATTTGGCAGCTGAAGGTGAATCTCCAGGAAACAAAGGGGTGAAAGAACAGTGTTCAAAAACCATGTTTTATCGATCTCCAGTATGGCAGAGAAAGCAGTTTTAGAAGCTCCATCCAGCCAAGAAACATGTGAGTCACTTAAGAGTTTTGTTTACGCTTCATACCAAGGGTATATAATAACACAGCAAGTTCTAAAAATGTGTCTTTTTCTTTTACTGCATTCAGGGTCATTTTCCAAGAAATAACAAAGGATAGCTTTCCTTCAGGGTCGCAGAATGGTTTCAGACAGATTGGCTTGGCTTCTTCTCCCTCAGATTTCTACCACAATTCAGAACACAAACAGCTCTTTCTTGCAACCAAAATTAAGAACTTCTGGGCTGGCTCTTTCCAACAGTAGTATCATAGTACTAAATTTTGAAATGCAGGAGGTCATCAGGATAGTCTCAACATCTCTAAAAAGATGTACATATATGCAGGTACCAACCTGCCTTCCATTGAGGACCTGTATACTGCACGAGTCAAAAAGAGGCTGTGAAAATATCTACAGACCCCTCACATCCTGGACATAAATTGTTTCAACTTCTACCCTCAAAACAACGCTATAGTGCACTGCACACCAGAACAACTAGACACAAGGACAGTTTTTCCCCAAATGCCATCACTCTGCTTAACAACTAATTCCCACAACACTGTCAAATAATTTACTAAGACTGTATTACTATTATTCTTCTCTTCCTTACTAGTATCTATCTCTTCCTGCTTATTACTATAACCATGTGCTTGTATCTTTCAATTTATATTGTTTTTACTTGTTTCTTTACTTGTTCAAAAGAATTTTGAACTATCTCTGCAACCTCTGTATAGAAGACAATGTAAAGAAAGCTTTGTTAGGCGGTTACAGCATATAACATTTCCTACTCATTAATTTCAGTGCAAACATACTACTGTTTATGCAAGGATCAGGCTCATTTCGATTCACATCTCTAAATCAATTTCAAACACATACAGACAGGAAGGAAATGGAAAACAAAAACTGCATAGGATCATAGATTTCCCAGACCCAGATATATTAAATCCACAGAGCGGAAACATGTAATATATTTTTTTTAATGCTGAATAAATGTTTCCTTGAATCCTTGGGAGGGAAAAATGCTAAAAGATGGATTTCCATCATAAGAAAGCCTCTAACCAATGCTTGACTACCATACTGTTTTCTCAACCCCCCCCCCCAAAAAAGGGAAGGGGGAAATATGATGCTAAATATTCCCAGAAGTCTATCATGAAAAAAAAACCCACATATATTACTTTGGTTCTTTTATCAACTTTGTGGGAAAACTTCATTTCCAGTTACAAACCAGTTAGGAAACTGGAGTAGGAACATGGAGAGAAGTCACATTAGCTACGAAAGCTCACTAAGTGAGTTTGGAACACTTACTATCACGCTCAGCCCAACCAACAACCTATGGTTGAGGCTGTGAGGATAAGTCTGGTAAAAGTGTGATTGCTACACTGTTTTGACCTTCTGGAAGAAAGGTGGCCTAACTATAACAAACATGATGATGTAATACATTCAGAGTTACCGCAATGAATAAGACCTGTTGAGAACTATTTTGTAGATGGAAAAATGCACGTAGGTCTATCTGAACTGCTATCTATCCAGTCTCCAGGTTATAATGAATCCAAATTATTTTAGAATGGGGATGCTACCACTAGGATTTCCTTAGGCCTAACCATAACCATGATTATTCTGCTAAGAGGAGAGATAGAAAGCAGAGAGTATGTAACCCCTGCTCCCATGGATCAGGTCAACTGTCTCTCTATTACACATCTCAAGGAAGGAAATACTTGTCACTAGTGATGACACTGTCTAATGACAGTGCCAACAGATACCAAAGGTCAAGTAAGCAGGCACAGATCTACAAGTTGTAACTTGCTGTGACTACCTTAAGCAAAGATTTGCTACTGGCTTGAATGTCCAGTAATGGCCTCCAAGAATCCGGCAACCGCGATAAGACTCTTAATGCACTTTTTTTGAGAGAGAGAGAGAAAAAATGGTGCATTGAATTATCTCTTGGCAGACAAAAATAAACCCCCAAGATGCAGCTCTAGTAAAATAAACAAACCTTAGTTACTGTAATTGCTGCCTTGGTTGCCAGGATTTTAAGAGGCACTACCCAGGAGGCATTGGCATGGCAATGTTTAATTATGGCACCTCCCACGTAGAATGAGCCAAGTGTCTATCTTGCTCCTGATTAACGTTTTGCCCCCCACAAAATACTTTTCTGAAAAAACAATGGGAAAATAGAGGATGAGCTGAGGAGTATATCACTTCTACTAGGCTGCAGCCATTCTTTCATCAACTGATGTCCACTCAGCAACCACAGAAAAGTTCCTGCCTTGCCTTCTCTGCAATTAATCAAAATAATCCTTTGGGGAGTAACCTTGTGGGACAGCAGAAGATAAAGAACAGGACTACTTTCACAGTCTATAGAAAGGGGCAGAACTTATACCAGTTTGTTGGTGTCTCCATATAGGCATTATGTAAATTGGCTCAAAATTAGACCTTGGTCTCATCTTGACCTCACCTGTCCTTGACCTCACCTTTGTCCATGCAGTCTAATTCAAAAGTTGATACAATAAGGGATTGCTTAGGATAATGCACAAGATCTCATTGCCACAGCCAACTCCCTCCAAATAACATTTCTAGATACTTTATTTTTCCTTCTCCTCCAGTAAAAAACATACTTCTAGTATGTACAAATAAACAATAAATTCAGAAAACTCTTATTTAGCAAAAAGAGAATGGTTTATGTTTAATGGTGTCACTGCTGGGATTGCTGTTCTCAAGTTTTTGTTTTAGCACACAATGAACCATGTGTATAAATCTGTATGTATTCTTTGTTATATCAACTATGGGTCAATTTTGCTACAGATTTGTTTCTCTTTACTCCACCGTTGCTGCTTAGAAGAATGATCTAGAACAGCAGCTTGGACTATGCTTTAGGTATCATAGTATCATGCTTTACTCAATCAAGTTTATAAATGAGAAATTATTTGGGACTGCCTAATGATTAACAAATAGATTATTTAGTATGTTTTAATTTATAATTTGTAAGTGTGCAATTATGTATTGTTAATGTATTTTTAAAAAAAAGAAAAGAGAAGAAAAGAAAAAGGAGGATATAAAGCTCCTTCTGCAAATTCTGCTTAGTATTTCTCACTTAGGCCAGGGGCATAGAATCTTATCTTTTTATAGACTATTTTAATACTTGAGTGTTTACAGATGAAAGCAGAAAATGTAGGGCAAACAATAGAGAGCAAAACTTAGAATCTACATAATACTCAAGTTCAGTTATTCCTAAAATACAGTCATGAAATACGCAACAAATTAGGAAACTCAAAGCTTTCCTCAAACCACCTCAAAAAGATCTGGAAGCTGAGGTAAAGAGTATTTTTAAAGCAATGGACAAAACAAAATTTCTGGAGGTGCTGAACGCTTCATAGTGAGAGTGCCACAAAAAGGGTCATTGTTCCAAAGTGAACCCTCCTCCAGAGATCTCAGAGGAAAAACTGGAACATGTGACCTCACAATACATGTAGGGCAGAGGTGGGCTGCTGCCAGTTCGGATGAACCGGTAGTTTTGACCTGCACTATCCCGTCCTATATTGCCATGTTCTTAAAGTCGCATGCATGTGCGGAAGGTCCATGCGTGAGCAAATTGAGCGGGCACACGTGTGCACTCACATTTTTGGTGCTGGGTGAACTGGTTGTTACAACTGGCAGCAGCCTACCACTGATTTAGGGCCTAATAAATCAATATCTGTACTGTAAAGCAACTTTGAAACAAATAGGTAGTCAGTCCAATTTATGGACAATAGGCTTCATTCATGTTACTTGAGTATACTTCAAATGATAAAGCTATTAAGCAGCAACAAATTGACTGGTTAGTCCTAGGGAAACCTTGCATAATAGATTCTTCCATAGTCAGGTAATAATATGAACTACTGAAGAAATAGTTAATAGAATGGCAGCTGCTACGGAAATACTGCTGCATATCAAGTATGTTCCAAATTTGCGTTTTGAATTAAGTAATTTTGAATTTCAATTATCCTGTTCTCTATGGAGATTCTCAATTATCCAGGTCATGGTTGTCCCAAAGATGCTTTTCCAAAAGGCAGCTGGACTTTTTTGGCTTTTTCCTTGAAACTGTTTTGCTTCTCATTCAAGAATTCAGAACTGAAGAAGCTTCTTGGATGAGAAGCAAAATATTTTCAAAGAAAAAGCCAAGAAAATCCAGTTGCCTTCTGGAAAAGCACTTCTGGGACAATTGTCCTGGTATTTTTAATCCTATGTGGAGATAGCCATTTTTAACTTCATTGGTATAATTTTAGGGCAATTTATAACATTTTTTTGTTTCCTTGGTTTGATTAACTGTGGGTCTCCGAAGCCTTAAAACTTGGACAAAAAGCATAGGCCAGCTTGTCTCTATGTAGCTCTGGTACTGAAGGTAAATTTCCACAGTCTTCTAGGATTTTTGCATGCTTCTGACATTTGGGAGAGTTATCTGCAAATCTTTATTTTGCAGATAAAAGTTTTCAGTATCATAGCCATAAGATAAGACCTACCCTAAGAACAACATTAAAGGGCGGTGGTGGGGGGCAGAAGGCAAGAGTTGCCAAACTTCAGCCTATAAACAAGAGCTTCAATTAAGGTGTAATCTCAGCTTCCCAGCAGGGGTGATCCAGCAACAATGAACTAACCCCAAGCAACAATTTAAATCCCATCAGCTATGACAGTGTGTCTTTCATTTCTCTTCTGCAGAACCATGATCTTTCTCTTGACTGGCATGAATTAATCTAGTTGGTCTCCTCAATGTCCTGGTGAAGTGAAAGTGCCTCGCAGCTGGGACACAACCCACAAAGCCACAGGCAGCCTTATTTACCCAAACAGTTCTCCAGTTGTTCCCAACGAAGGAAACACATCCCTCTCAACCTGGAGAGCTAATGCATCTTGTACACAACCAATAACATTTTGACCATAAATATGGTTGCATATGGCCATTATTTGACATTACATATTTCACTAATATAAACTTAAGACCACAAACAAATAAATAGGCAAAAAGTAAGAAATGTGGGAGAGGAAAATCTGCAGAGTAGAATCATACTATAGAAGGGGCTTTTTAGTGATTCAATTAACCCTTTACACATGAAGAACGAGGAAAACAATTTCAGGACTAGAGAAGATCTACTGTAGTAACATTTGAAAATCATTAGTCTTTACTTACCACATTACTGCATGTTCTATATCTAATATTCCGTCCTTCACAGCTCCTACATCCACAAAAAGGGGGAAAAAAGCACATATCACATACTAACCAGCAGAATGTTCCTAGTTGCTCAAGTAAAGGTCATCTCCATCTATCATTTACCAGTCATTTACATGGAATTCATCATTCCAACTATTGAATCTTGTTACATGCATTTTTGCCACCATATATTTGTATGGGAGCAAAAGTACACATTCCACACTTCCACAGAAGCAATTTCTCTTGTTCTCTTGTTAAAACTTTTGTGCCTGCAAAATTGCACGGCAAGTATCAAGAAGAGAATACAATTTCCTAATTATAGTAAATTGTCCACAGGGCTTGCTATCCCTGTCTATTGTAGAAAAATAAGATTTTCTTTACTTTAATAGGCTAAATTCTATTAATGTTATAACCATCTTCTTGATCTTCTTCAGGTGTATGTGGTATTGTTTCATATTCATTGGGCCAGGAAGCAGTTAAGAGAATAGTTACAAGAAAATTTAACACAGGAGTTGCTGACAATTACCTATAGACATTCACTAAATATTCATTAAAAAGTTTGCATATTGACATGACATAGAATTCTTTTTATCCACATGGTGACATTAATTGTGAAGTTGCTAAATCTCGCATGCCCAGTTATAGTCAAACTAGGAGTACACAAAATAGCTAAACAGTGATGACTATAATATTACCATATAGTTAAATATATTTTTCATTGGGCAATGCCTTGGAAAGAAAAAAATACATTTGAACCAGCACTCTGAATTAGCAAACAATTTGATAGTCACATAGAATCATATCAACATGCAAAGAGAAAAGGCCACTAGTATAGTCATTTTTCAAAAAAAATGGAAAAGGCTGTTGCATTCAAAGGAGAAAACTTTGGTTTGTTGAAGGCTGTATTCCTTTAGGTTACCTGTATTTCATTATCATTATCATTAGAGCTGTGGTGGCGCAGTAGTTAGAATGCAGTACTGCAGGCTACTTCTGCTGACTGCCAATTGCAGTCAGTATGGCAGTTCAAATCTCACCAGGCTCAAGGTTGACTCGGTCTTCCATCCTTCAGAGGTTGGTTAATATGAGGACCCAGATTGTTGGGGGCAATATGCTGACTCTGTAAACTGCTTAGAGAGGGCTGTAAAGCACTGTGAAGCACTAGATAAGTTTAAGTGCTATTGCTAAGTGCTATTTTTTAAAATCAATATTAAAAATTAAAATCCGTAACACTGCTGGATATGCTTCACAGTCTATCATAATACCTACCAATATTTACTCATTACTTACATTTCTTTAAGTTTGTTTTCTGATGAAAATTCCATAAATTAGGCTAGAATTTTTTCTATTTTAGTACAGTTTGGCCCAAACAATGTCATACTAAGAGAGACAGTGAATTAAGTTGTGTTTCCCCAAATGAACCCATTTAATCAGAATCCCTGAAGATGCCTGGGGACATTGTTCCCTACAATCTAACTGCTTATTTACTCAGTTTGTAGAAAATGTACTATCTATATATTTATATTTTTAAAATGTATACTGACATCCAAATTATAGCCATATGTTTAGATATTAATGCCATATTACATATCATCATGGTTGCTGCAAACAATTTTTTTTCACTAATCATAAACCGTCATCCTTATTTCTTTTTCTTTTTTTTTAATTGCAGACTTTTAAAAAAATAAACCATGTTTTCTGTTGCATTTGTAACTGATTAGTGTAAGGCTACTTTTAACAATGCTTAAAAGAAGCTTTCCATAGCATGTGACGGAAATCCAACTAATATGTCCTCAACAGTCCTCAACATACGACCACAATTCAGTCCAACATTTCTGTTGTTAAGTGAGACATTTGTTAAGGGAGTTTTGTCCCATTTTACGGCCTTTCTTGCCACAGTTATTAAGTGAATCACTGCAGTTGATAAGTTAGTAACATGGTTGTTAAGTGCATCTGGCTTCCCCTTTGATTTTGCTTGTCAAAAGTTTGCAAAAGGTGATCACATGACCTTGGGATACCGCAACAGTCATAAGTATGAACCAGTTGCCAAGCACTGAATTTTGATCACGTGATCATGGGGCTGCTACAAAGGTCATAAGTATGAAAAGTGGTCATAAGTCACTTTTTTCAGTGCCGTTGTAACTTTGAACAGACACTAAAAATGAATTGTTTTAAGTCGCAGGCTACCTGTATAATAACAGAGGGACAGCAGACAGACCACTCATATGGCTACAACTGGGCCAGCATCTGGGGGAAAGAACCAGGTCTTTAGGACCTTCTTAAAACAATGAGATGAGGGGATGGGCTGCATTTTCATAAAGTAGATACAGTAGTATGGCAGAGAAGTACAGGTATCAGAAACGAGAAGGAGGTAGATAATAACCAAACCCAGAGAATGAAGGATTTTATAAGTACCACCAGTCCCTTGAATTGCACACATAGGCTCACTGGTAACCAGTGCTGCTCAGGAAGCAATGACATTACATACTTGTAATAAGGTTCACCATAATTATTTGCGCTATGACATTCTGGACCAGCTTTAGCTTCCAAGTACTCTTGAAGGGCAACTCAATGTATATAGTACATTGTTCCACATTAATCCAGGACAGAGGTAAGTGAGGCACGAGTGACTTAGTTATCATAGTTGTTAAGTCCTCAACTTACGACAAGTCCTCGACCTACGACGAAGTCCTCAACCTACGACGAAGTCCCCGACTTACGA
>JANHZT010005779.1:37091-51466 GCA_032468215.1 Stegonotus admiraltiensis | reverse complement strand
AAACTTCTTCGCCCAGGACTTCCCGTTTTGTGAGTTTTGTGGTTGCTGAGTCGTTTTGTCCAGGAGGAGCTGAGAGGCTTATTTTCAGAGGGGGTTTATTTTTAGCGCATGTGCTCAAAAACCCGATTGGGCTTATTATCAGGGGATGTCTTATTTTCGAGGAAACAGGGTAGATAAATAGATAAATACCTCTCTAGTAATTAAGGTGTAACCCATTTTACCACTTTAATGTTCCTGTTTCCCTTTCTGCTCTACATTGAATTGGAGTAGACATTATGTCTACTCCAATTTATGTCTAGGATTGTTAAAACAACAAAAGTTTCTAAACAGAACAAAAATAAAGATCAGACAAGATCTCTTCACATCTACTTAGAAGTAAGTATTTGGTGCAGTGAAATAACACCAACTTTCTTAGTAAGTCTCAGATGCCATGCTGAGTTTTAACCCAACTTACAGTTTTAAGTAGTTGCCAAAATATGATGGAATAATTCTGACATTTAAAAATGGTTGTAGGTGCCCAGCCAAAAATAAACCCATGAAGCACTAACTGATATTGTACTTTGTCAAAAGGTGAAAAAAAATTATGGCTCTGTAAAGAAGACTATCAAACATACAGCAAAAGGTAAACAAGCAAAACCACAGCCAAATTTTCTTCCTTATGACTCACATCCTTGAAATATTTATTTATTGCATCTGGCTATTTTTTTCTGATAGCAGCACTAGCTTATGTAGCTTTAAGCAGACGTAGATCTCATTTATTTAGTGGCCTTTAATTTTCAATAGAGTACCTCGAATTTTGCTACTAGTGCCCTAACAGCTTACTCTTGATAATATGCTTCACTGCATTCTATGGGACTTACATGCATTTGGAAACATGCATTTGTACATTGCAACTTACATTGCTTCTTCTTTCTAATAGCCATAGGAAGTTTGAGGGATGCTTTTTGGCATGATCAAGATCCTTGTACCAGTGGTGGGTTTCAATTTTTTTTACTACCGGTTCTGTGGGCGTGGCATGGTATGGCTTGGTGGGCGTGGCAGGGGAAGGATACTGTAAAATCTCCATTCTGTCCCCAATCCAGCGGAAGATTACTGCAAAATCCTCCCAATCATTTGGGACTTGGGAGGCAGAGAATAGATGGGGGCGGGGCCACTCAGAATTTTTACTACCAGTTCTCTGAACTACTCAAAATTTCCGCTACTGGTTCTCCAGAACTGGTCAGAACCTGCTGAAACCCACCTCTGCCTTGTACGGATTGTAACCCTTTTGCCAGTCTTGAATGGATCAGATTCTCTGGTATGAAATATTGAACAAAGTAAAAACTGCTTTCAGACTGTGTGGTAAATTAATCTTTTTTAAAGATTAAGCAACATCACTGTTAACAGCAGGCATATTTCCCTAGACAGGACGTTCCATTGTGCATGATTTTATTTTTATTTTTTTTGCAGGCACTCATATTTTGAAGTCTTATTCCTCCTAATCTATTCGGTGAGAAATTTAGCAGCAGGGCAGTGAAAGAAAAGGTCAGGGTCTATATCAGTCTTTCGCAATATAGTGTTCTCCAAATGGGTTGGGAATTCAGTTCCCTAAAATCCAGTCCTACTTGCTGGAAATTCTGGGAGTTATCAAGACTGGGGAATTCTCCTTCATGCAATTGTCAGATGCAGAGAATCTGACTGGTATTGCCGACGTCAGTGACTAGTCGTCCATAGCATTGCTATTTTCTTTTGATTTATAACATGCAACTGGCTTTGTATTAAAAACAGTATCGTGCTTAAAGCGAATTGATGCTATGGTTGAATGAAAGGAATCCTTAAAATAATAGCAATAGCACTTGAGACTTATATACCACTTCGCAGTGCTTCACAGCCCTCTCTAAGCGGTTTACAGAGTCAGCTTATTGCCTCCCCCAACAATCTGGGTCCTTATTTGACCCACCTCGGAAGGATGGAAGGCTGAGTCAACCTTGAGCCTGGTGAGATTTGAACTGCTGTCTGCAGCCATCAATCAGCAGAAATAGCCTGCTGTACTGCACTCTAACCACTGTACTACCATGGCTCTTTATCTAAATATAAAAAATAAACGTAAAAACTATTCCAAGCAAACACTTCAACTTTCTAGCTGTGAAACTAGACAAAGTGGATCTGGTCCATGAAATTTTGTGTTTTTATGAAGTTAAGAATAAAGCTTAAAATGGGTATTGTTTTTTGTTTTGTTTTTTAAAAAAATGACAGACTAACACAATGTCTATCTGGGATATTGGCTAGTTGAGTAAAATGGAAAATTATATCCAATTAGCCCTAGAACTTCCTATTCCATTCTAAATATTTAATATCTGGCACCCAATATGTTTTGATCATAGTATTTCATGACCCTGTTTAATAATTAATATGCCTGGAAGATCACGTGGCAGCCGTGACCAGGGGGGGATTTTATTAGGTGCACCTGATTTGCCAGTTGCAGCCCTATCTGGATTGGGACGCCTTACGCACAGTCACTCATGCCCTCGTCACCTCCCATCTGGACTACTGTAACGCTCTCTACATGGGGCTCCCCTTGAAGAGCACTCAGAGGCTCTAACTGGTCCAGAATGCGGCCGCACGGGTGGTTATTGGAGCGACGTGGCGCTCCCATGTAACACTCCTCCTGCGCGAGCTGCACTGGCTTCCGGTGGGTCTTCCGGGTGCAATTCAAGGTATTGGTTACTACCTTCAGAGGGCTCCATGGCTTAGGACCTGGGTATTTACGGGACTGTCTTCTGCGACCGACAGCCTCCCACTGGCCTGTACGCTCCCACAGAGAGTGACTCCTCAGGGTGCCGTCGGCCAGACAATGTCAGCTGGCGACCCCCAGGGGGAGGGCTTTCTTTGTGGGGGCACCTACCCTCTGGAACGAGTTGCCCCCAGAGATAAGGAGGATCCCAGATCTGCTCTCCTTTCACCATGCATTGAAGACCCTCTTGTTCCAGCAAGCCAGGCTGGCCTAAGTTTAATTGTTAATTTTAATTTTAATTTGGATTTTAAAAGGAGTGTTTTAATTGATTGGCCTATATTGTTTAATTTGTTTTAATTTGTTTTTAATTTTTATATTGTATGTATAGAAATTGAATAAAATAAAAATAAATAAAATAAATGCAATAGTATTCACATGTGATTGCCCCAAGAGTAGTTATATGGGATCAGTTCTTACTCCAATAGCCCCAAATACAGTATGTGCTATGTATTGTATGTCTAAACACTAACATGATCATTAATGATCATTAATGATTTAAGAGCCATGGTGGCAGAGTAGCTAGAATGCAGTATTGCAGGCTAATTCTGCCAACTATCAATAGTTCAAGTCCCACCAGCTCAAAGTTGACTCAGCCTTCCATTCTTCTGAGGTCAGTAACATGAGGAACCAGATTGTTGGGGGCAATACGCTGACTCTGTAAACCACTTAAAGAGAGCTGTAAAGCACCGTGAAGCGGTATATATGTCTAAGTGCTATCGCTATTGCTATTTTAAGCACAAATAGCCTAATACAAACAAATGCAATACACAAAGTTCACAAGCCTTACTCAGATGACTGAAGATATACATGTCCCACCACCACTGTGAATGCAGTGAACAGCAACCACATTTTTAATGTGATAGATTTCATGACCAGCACCATGAAAACATGAATCCACAAGTGAAGATCATATAAATATTGGGACCTGACTGAAATTCTGTTCTGTTCTTTTCTTATCATTTATTTATATACTAATATCTTATGCACAATATGAAAGAACACATGTCTAATCTCTGAGACTGGAAGAAGGTAGACAGAACAAGAGGCATTGATGTCTTCCAGTGGGACCGTCCCCAATAATTGGTACCAACATGTGATCCTATGAGTCAACTCCCATATTGATGTTTGACAGGCCAAGCTGGCTTATGTGTTGGTTTATGTATAATATGATGCAGAGTCATCTCTACATGAAATGGGTGCCATATAAATTGGATGGATGGATGGATGGATGGATGGATGGATGGATGGATGGATGGATGGATGGATGATACAAGAACTCTCCATACACATTAGATGGCTCATTTTCTGCTTGAACTTTTCTTAACTGTAAATTTGGCCACCTGATAGAGGTGATGTACTCTGTCATTTGTGTATGCATGTACAGTTACGAAAGGTTTTGGAGCAAATTTTTGCTTATGATTTTGTTTCTCACTGGGGACTTCTATCCCACTCCATCCCCAAAGCTAAGAGTGGGTTTTAATTTGATGATATTGTTGATGTAAGCTTTTGTTTTGGTATTCTTTCCAGGTGTTTTCCATATGTCTGTTTATTCCCTTTGGCTCTAACTATTCAGAACTCACTACTGCCTGGAAGCATATGTTAATAATATATAGGATAATATATGCAGTCAGTGTTCACTTCATTTTAATAAGGTGGCTTTATAAAGCATCAAAAAGTGTTTTTGTTAATCCTGTACATGAAATTGAAAATTGCACCAGATGTGTAGATATTTATATGTGTTTTTGTTTCAGAAAACAATAGTTCTCTTTTTAAAAAGAACATTTATTTATTTAAACAGATAGTGTTATCTTTTACTCACTAATGAAATAGGCATTTAACTTTCAGAAAACTTAAGTTCTAGACAAATTAAAGCATATGCTTGTCTACCTTTCCCAGTGTTTAATTTATTTTTATTTTTTTTATTTAATTAATGTTTCACTGAATTAATGAAAATAAATTCAGAATTGCAAAACTGGAATGAATTTAAAATCTTGCCAATTCTTTAAAATAATAATAAAAGTGTAAACATGGTTAGCTGCCTGATAAGACAACATAATGATCTTTTGTAATTTTAAAAAAATAAAAGGAAAAATTATTTAAAATAAATTACTATAGTTTTCTTTCTCTAACAGATTGGGAACACTTGTGTACAGTAATTGAATGACAACGAGAACAAGATTGGAAGTGGGAAATCGTCTACTTTTTGCACAGGTGAGATCAATGGATTCAGATTTATGTCATTTTGTAATATCTAATCTGCAAAAATTAACCACAGATTGTCAGATCTAAAGTCACATTGGACAGTATATATAATAGCGAATGTGGAAAATACCACTTTGAGATGTCCAGTTGTTGAAAGTGTTAAAGGAAAATTAGCTAATTGGTCGATCTGAGTAATGAAAGGAGACAATAAAAACCAGGAAAATAATTCACTGAAAAACTTTTTATGTGAGATTTTATAATAAATAGTCTGGTTTTTGCCTCCCTCAGCCTCAAGGCCAGCTGGCAGCAACAGGGCTGGTTCTAGTAATTTGGGCAGTGAATTCAGAACAATGAAGCTAGTTGTGGTATGATTCTGATTTAGTTAGATTGAGATCTGGGATATGTGAATTTGTCCTACTAAGTTTGTCCATATTCACCAGAAATCTGGAAACTGAGGGGTCAGTTAGTCCCAGTGATCTTAAAATAGTAGCATTTTTAAAAAAAAATATCACTATCATCATCAGGAGTTCTTCGTTCTGTCTCCCTTTCCTCTTACCTTTCAGCTTTCTTCTAAGTCTCTGACCTAGCTATACATAATAAAGATTAAGATTAGTTTCTTAATAAACCAGTGGTGTGTATTTTGGGAAAGGAATTGAGCCTGTAGAACATGTCTCCTTGGCAGGTCAAACTGCTGAAGCTAGAGATAGGCTTCCTCTCAGCAATATCAATGCCTCAGAATGTTTCTCTGGAATAAAGTGGTTGGTGGCAGCTGATCCAACTGGTGGGAGGATGAAGCAAGGTAGTAGGGGCAAGGAGACCCCTCATGGTAGTAGTGAAATCCTTTTTTTTTTAACTATCAGTTCTGTGGGTGTGGCTTGGTGGGCATGGTGGGGTTTGGTGGCCATGGCAGGGGAAGGATGCTACAAAATCCCCATTCCCTCCCCACTCCTGGTTGAAGGATATTGCAAAATCTCCATTCCCATCCCACTCTGGGGCCAGCCAGAGGTGGTATTTGCCGATTCAATGAACTACTCAAAATTTCCACTACCAGTTCTCCAGAACCTATCAGAACCTGATGGGAATGAGCAGACCCAAGACATCCCATCCCACCCCTGTTTATACACACCCCATTACGTAGATGAAATAAAAACATTTATCAAGCGCAAAAAAGGAAGTCTGATCCTGCCATTGCTTTACCAAAACACTCCTTTTTTTTTTAATGTTAAGCACTGTTGTGCATTTTTCCAACCACAGGCCCTTTCCCACTGCCAATCAGATAACTTACTTTAGAGTGAAAAAGAAATGTAAAAAAATTAAGGCAGAACATAAAAGGAATTGATCCTGAGATGACCTGCTGGTATATAAACAGATGGCATTTCATTACGTGGGAAATGAGATGCAGGGGGATATGAGAGATGTGTGGGATAAGTGGACATGTGGACATGTGGAGAGTACAGCACACAGGATTTATTGGGGACTGAATCTCCAAAAGGAATCTGGAAGTTTTGTCTCTTTCAATCATAGCAAAGATATGAAATAGATTACAAAAAAAAATGGTTATTAAAACTCCAAATGGAGAAAGAACTAACTAGAAAGTTGGCTATGCAAGATCCTGCATTGGAGAGATGTTGCAATGAATGATGATGGCAAACTTAATGCACAGCAGTGTGCTGTCATGCCCCCATCAGATCCCCAATTGGCGGAGGAAGACGATCAGGAGCTGGAGCCGATGGAGATCAAGGGGGCAGCTTCATTGGCTTCAGAGGAATATGGGGAGGAGCAGGCCGAGTCAGCCCAGGGCCCTTCAGGATTGAGATGGCTTGTTAGCAGAGAGGAACAGGGGCAGGATGACCAAGAGAGGGCAAGCAGTGGACATGAGGAGCGACAGAGCTCAGGCGATGAGCAAGGACTGCCCCCTCCTAATCCCCAAGCACGGAGAGTGGAGAGAAAGCACAGGCCGACCTGATGACTGGGGAGGAGAGCGCCCTGCCCCTCTTCACAAGACACACCTGGGGACTGAGATTTAAGGAGATGCTGTGGGGAGGGGCATTTGTCAGGAACAAATGCTGAATTGGTAGAGTTTGGTGCCGGTACTGACACTGCGTTTTTGTCATTTATCAGCTGGGCTCCCACTCTAAGACTTACGGTAGCTTGCCAGAGTCTTATCTCTGAACTACTGCGCATGTCCACATTCTTTCTTTCACTTCTAACTTTTCCTTTGTTCGTCTGCCAGAGGTAGCAGGAACGCTGCCAAGATGTAATTAATTAGCTAGTAAGATTGTTTTTATTTCATTTACAATAAAATGTTTCTCTTAGAACATATCTCGGGCTTATTTTCTTTAAAGTATGCGACAAGGGAAAACCATGATTTGTCCACCTCTAAATAAGAGCAATTACCCCCAAGGGGAACGGGAGTGATTTGCACCCCGACAGGTACAGACATTTCGAGTGCAGGACTTCTTGCTTCTTCCTTACTTGTGGACTCAGTACCTTGTTCCTGACTTGGTGGACTCATTGTTTATTCCTTGGTTCATGAACTCATATCCCTGTTTTGCTAGATTGGGCACAGCCAGATGCTGCCGTGTGTGTGTGCACGTGCTTTGCTCTGGGACTTGCCAAAAACATGGGAGCATTTGAGGGGAGATTTGGAGCATTAAAGGGGAGTGTGAACTCTCAGCTGGCTGTGTGACCTTTGTGCCTTGTCCTGGGTCATCACAGTTGCTGCTGCTGCTGCAGCTTATTTCAAATGTGAAATAAATGAACTGTTTGCTAAGGAAATCTGAAGAATAAAAAAGGCTATCATTTCCCAGAAATGCTTGTAAGCCATAGTTTAGTTGTAGAGATTCTTTTGCCTTCACATTGTGAAGAGTTCTACAGTAGGTACATTTAAGCAAGCATTAGTTTAGCAAAATATTGCAAACTGGAGCAGGATTCACAGTAGGGGCACATGACTCAGCAAGAACTCCAATTTAAGATTTCAAAATGAGCTTCAAGGCAACAAAGTCAGTTCAAACTCATTTGAAATTTGAGGTTTGAAACTCCAAACATTTTAATTGTTAGCTAAATGGGGAAAGACCAAAACATCTCTAGTGAGGATGAAAACAGGAGGGTAGTCATACATTTCAGAGGATATTAAGCTTGCCAAGTTTTAGCTGGATAGCTTCAAACATTTTACAGAAATAGAATTTTGAAATGTTGTCCTACAATTTTTTTTAAAAGGCAGAAGTAACAGGATTAAGGAGATAACAATCTAGCAGCTCCCCCCAAAGTCCAGCAAACAGCCTAAATAGAAGTTATGCTGAACAAATGCAGGAGGTGCCCCACCACGGTTTAGAAAAATAAACTTTCAGAAACCAGTTTACACAGTGTTTATTGGGACTTTGAGATGGAGAACATCTATTTGTAGCATCATTTGTAGCCATCAATATCATGTGGTCTGCTTGGAGCATTGCATTGACTTTGTAAGTTTTGCCTTTTTATCAAGCTGTTCTTACCGCCTTCAATCTGAAATATTTGAAATTTTGATATTTAACATTAAACAGAGTGTCATATGGTTGGAAGCCATATTAGGCCAGCAGCTCCAATGCTGCCACCTTCTCGTGTGTGGGGAAGTAGGAGGGGGGATTAAGGAGGGGGGTTGTTAGTAGACATAATAGCATTCTTCCTGTCGGTCAAGGTCAGGGCGATCCAGCATCTGGAGAAGGAGTAGTCAGGGGGCTGGATCGAGATGGACGGCGATTGGAGCATGTGATCAACTGGGGGAGAAAAGGGGATGGTTTTGGGAGCGTTGGCTTACTGAATGAAAACCCGGCCTTTTCAGATTCGGGTTTTCCCAGATGTGCCAGTTTGCCTATTCTAGTAAAGAGAACTTTGGAAAAATGTTTGCTTCCACATCTTTACTTGGAGTTGGGGGTTTTCTGGAACGCTGACACAGAGTTCTTTTATATATATTTATTTTGGTTAATAAAATTTGATTTTTTTTGTATCTGATAAGATTGGTCTGTTTTTTTAAATAAAAAGGGTGAATTGTCACGACATACACTTCCAAGGTACATGGCTGGGAGATTGTTTGCTTGATTGATAGGATTTGTATGGCTGCACGTTTTAGAGCATAACTCTGGGTAGTTCACTACAACAACAAAACCAAGAAACAATAAAACAATAATACAAAAACCATAAATGTGACACTTCCATTATTCTGTTTGATTGCCTCCAACAAAACAACAGGCTCTCATTTCACCCTATCTTCCTTCCCCCATTCAGCACAAAGTGAAAATAGCATATGCAATCTTATACCCAACAGGAGGGAACCAATACAGCTGATTAAGTGTGTATCAATGGGCAGGTACAACTTGAAATATCTGACCGGATCTATGATTGAGTTTTCCTGACGGGACTGAAGATAAATATATAGGAGAGACAGCCCAGAAGCTGGCAAATCCCACATTCTTAGGGGGCACTGGAGACTTACCAGCACGATCACCAAGGTATTAGTCAGGTGCAGAGATGATTAGTTAGCCTGGTTAGTCAGGCTTAATCCAGAAGCCACCCCACCCCCAACACTACCATGTTCAATACTAAGTATACCATTCAAACATTACCCAATAAGCCACCAGGGTGGGGGTGGGGACTTCCTCAAAGGTCAGCTTCAGGTGTTTAAAATGTGGAAAAGTGAGTTGTCCAAGAAGTCAGCCTTTTCAGGTAGGTCAGGCCAGGAAACTGAATCCACAGGTTGAGTGCAACAATTGATAAAAGCAGCAGTAACAGAATTTTGAATGCTTGACTGTACTTAACCTTTCCTCTCTTTTATACCCCAAGGAGTTAGGGCACAACCAGTCTGAGTTTCTCGCTATTTTTTTTTCTTCTCTGGGTTTTAAATTGTCTTTTTCTTTTTGCATGGTTTCTCATGCAAAGAGAAACCATCTGTATGGGGGTCTACACCAAACAAGTTGCCCCAGGGGTGAAATCTACTTACTTTCCCTACCGGTTCGGAAGTGCATGTGCCACATGTTCGGAAGTGCACGGACCCTCTGCATATGCGCAAATGGAAGTAACGATGACTGGGCGGGTGGGTGGAGCCTCACACTGCCGTTGCTACCAGTTCTCTGAACCACCCACCACCATCACTACCGCTTCGGCCAAACTGGTCTGAACAGGTAGCAGTTCACCCTTGGGTTGTCCCCAAATGAAAACCAGGTTGAGTCCAACAGTCATGATCCAGAAAAAGCTCCCAGTAAAGACTTCCCATTCGGCATGGATGTTTTTTTATTTATTACTAAATGAGCAGATATGTTAGTAGATGGGCTTTGGGTATTGGCCTAGAGAAGCACACGAGCAACTCCATGAGTGAAAATGCTTCTTGCCTAAAGCCAAGCAAATACTGCTCTATTATCATCAAATTTATTTGCCACCCATCTCATCATTCAGGGAAGGGGTGGGTTCTACTTACCTTTACTACCGGTTCACAACGGGAAGCTTCTGCGCACGTGCAGATCGGCCATGATGATGTCCAGCTGGATGGGCGGAGCCTCCCACCGCCATTACTACCAGTTCACAAGAACCGGACCAAACCGAGAGCAACCCACCACTGGTTCAGGGTGACTCTGAGTGGCTAAATAGTTCAGTGGTAAGACTATAAAAGAAAATGGGATTTGAGATGATGATGTATCAAAATTATTCAAAGAAAAATTAGAAGACAAATGGAAGACTTCCCCACCAGGAAAGAAACAGGAATTGGTCAAGATGGATCTTCTGATCCTAATGAAACCTAATCTGACTTATTAACACACACATGGAAACGAGATGACAGATTCAGATGATGTAGCTGGAGCAGTTCAAGTCTCGGCTCTAAGCTAATCAATGATAATCAATGTCTTAGCCACTGAATCACCTAGTAAGTATTCCTATACAGATCTCTCAATTGCTTAAACCAGGGGTCCCCAACCTCTAGTCCATGAATGGCTCCGATCTGCGGCATACGAGAAACTTGCTACGCAAACAAGCAAAGCTCCATCTGTGAGATGCAGGCAGCACATAAAATCATGCCCCCTCTGGTCTGTGGAAAAACCTTTCTCCACCGAACCGGTCCCTGGTGACCAAAAGGTTGGGGGCCAGTGGCTTAGACCCAGGAGTTATTTTGAGGGGGGGGGGCATGGAGTCACCTCAACTCTGCTTATGTTCTCAGGGCTAGAGATATAAAAATAGCCTTCCTGTGGATTTCCAGAGGGCAAATTTGTAACATACTTAACAGCAGATTCTGCATAGCATGGATGGTAGGAATAGCTATTTTTCACAACACAAATCTACATAAAACTTTGGATAAAACTCTGTGCATTTGCCTGGAAAAGATCATGCATCCAAAATAAAACATGTATGTTTGAGTAAGTCAAACAAAATAAAAAGCATTGGGGTGCTTGCACTTACAAAAGCAATACAATTTTCCAAAACAAAGCAAAATGCAAAATTTACACTATTTTTTTTAAAAAAAAACTGGGCCAAATGAAACATTGAAGCTTCTGCATCTCTATTAAGCTGCTAACACCGGTACAATTGATGGACAATTTTAATGCGCTTATCTAGAAATCAATTCCACGCAGTATTTTTTTTCATTTTTTAATTGACTAAATTCTGGATATTCCAAATGCTGTTTTCATGACATGCAGAGAATCATTAAAACGGGGTTAATATAAAGGTTAAGCAAAGTTTAAATTGGAATTATATTTTGGGGGTTGCTTTTCAATATCATTTACTTCAGTGGTGGGTTGCTCCCGGTTCGCCCCAGTTTGGGCAATCCAGTAGCGGCGGTAGTGGGAAGGCTCCACCCACCCACCTAGACATCATCAAACATGCTCTGCGCATATGCAGAACTGCTGCACACTCACAAAGCGAGTGCACTACCGATAGCGAACTGGTAGCACCGGGATTTGAAAACCACTACTGATTTACTTCCATGACTAAACTCAGAGGTGGGTTTCAGCAGGTTCTGACCAGTTCTGGAGAACCGGTAGCAGAAATTTTGAGTAGTTCGAAGAACCAGTAGTAAAAATTCTGACTGGCCCCACCCCCGTCTATTCTCTGCCTCCTGAGTCCCAGCTGATCAGGCAGAAATGGGGATTTTGCAGTAACCTTCCCCTGGAATGGGGTGGGAATGGAGATTTTACAATATCCTTCCCCTGCCACTCCTACCATGTCACGCCCACAAACCATGCCATGCCCACTAAGCCACGCCCACAGAACCAGTAGTAAAAAATTTTGAAACCCACCTCTGACTAAACTGGCATTTACAAGTTGCACAGCAGATCTGTCTTACACCAGGCTTTTAATATGATGAATAATTTTGAGGTTTCTTCTCCCTACTTCCCAGAAATTAGTTACCCTGCAACAGGATAACATTACCAGCAGCAAATGCAATGCAGTTATTCCTGGGATCATAGTTGGTTTTGGCATCCTGACTGAAGCTGAGGTATGAATACGAGTATTTAATCTATTTTTGGTCCAATGTGGTGCTAAATGCCCATTTAAAATCCTGGTTTCAGAGTAAGGAGCATCTATGGAAGCTTAGAACACTTCTTTTTTTGTAGTCTCTGAAATGAAGTCATAATCTCGCTATTCATCAGCAAAGACCAGAGAGCAGAATAGCCTTACACATTTCTCAGGAGCAGCTTTGCCTTTGGTATTTTGACACCGAATGTTATTGGGTCACTAGTTGGAAGGAAGGACGGAAGGAAGGAAGGAAGGAAGGAAGGAAGGAAGGAAGGAAGGAAGGATAGAGAGAAAGAGGAGGAAAGAAAGAAAGAAAGAAAGAAAGAAAGAAAGAAAGAAAGAAAGAAAGAAAGAAAGAAAGAAAGAAAGGGTAAAGTGACCTCTCAGTTCAGAGGGGAACAGGGAAGAGGGAAGCAGGAAGAAAAACAGGTTGCCATTTATATATATTATAAATGAGATTCAATCCATCAAAAGGGGGAAGCAAAAAGCTATTTCTCAATGTCACTGAATGTTCAGAGTTATTTGCATGGGTAACTAAAGCTATTGTTGTAGGCAGCTTAGTGCACATTAATCGGCCAAGAAGAAATGAAGAGTCAGCCCATCACTTAATGGGCTCCCTAGTAGGATGAACTAGCTGAAACGTAATGGGCTTGGTTGCTTGGTTTGGTGGCTGCAAGTTCAGGGGCCTGCAACCTTAAACACTCAAAGAGCCATTTGTACCCGTTTCCCACAGAAAAGAAAACTCTGGGAGCCACAAAACCCTTCCCGTGCCTGACTATTTCTTGAGCGGCCACAAAACTAGCAAATGTAGTTGAATTAAACGTTCTGTTTTCTTCTGAAACTTTTCTTTTCTTGGATTTATCCGTGGTTGGCCTAAATCGCATGCCAATGGGTGTCGCACATTGGTGGTTGTGACATATATTTTGAGTGACAGGGAGCCGCAGCAGAGGGGTGAAAGAGCCACATGTAGCTCCAGAACCGCAGGTTGCTGACCATTGGCTTAGCCTAAAGAGGTTTAGCTAATGTGTGAACCAGAGTTATTCAACAAGCCATACTTTAACAAATTCTGGCTTAATGTTACAGATGCAGAATAGGCCTGACTTCTTCCTCCTCCTCCTTCTCCTCAGGGCCGTCTTAACAGCATTATGGGTCTGGCCAAAGCAGTGTACTGGGGTCTCTATGACAACTACACACAGGAATAAAAATGTAAATGGTCGATAAAATGAAACATATATTTGCATGTTAGTATTAATTTAAAAATGCAGTAAAATGTAATAAATATGTTGCTGTATTTATATGATATATGGTGCATTGAAGGGTTACCAGATTACGCAGATGAGTATGGGGCCCCTATGCTTGTGGGGCCCACAGGAAAGTGCCCAACCGGCCCAGGTGTTAAGACAGCCCTGCTTGAATTACTCCCTTCCAAGAGATAGGCAATGTCAGTCATACTTCAAGTCTAAATACAGGTGCTCCTCGACTTAAAGCCACAACTGAACCCAAAATTTCTGTTTTTAAGTAAGACATTCATTAAGTGAATTTTGATCTATTTTACGACCTTTCTTCCCGTGGTTGTTAAGTGAATCACTGCAGTTAATAAGCTAGTAACCCAACTGTTAAGTGAATCTGGCTTCCCCATTGACTTTGCTTGTCAGAAGGTCACAAAAGGGGAACACATGACCAGCAACGGTCATAAATATGTATCAATTGCCAAGCATCTGAATCTTGATCACGTGATCGTGGGGATGCTGCAAAGGTCATGAGCAGGGGTGGGTTCTACTTACCTTTACTACTGGTTTGCAGCGGGGTTGCGCATACGCTCTTCTGCGCAAGAGCAGAAGCTTCTGCGCCTGCGCAGAAGCGTGTTGATGACATCGAGGTCAGAGCCTCCCGCCAGTTTTACTACCAGTTCTATAGA
>JANHZT010005778.1:5190-15707 GCA_032468215.1 Stegonotus admiraltiensis | reverse complement strand
GGTGAGATTTGAACTTGCAGTAATTGCAAGCAGCAGATGTTAATAACAGTGTTTTAGTCCACTGTACTACCACGGTTCGTATTTAGTATTTAAAATACTAAAGAAGAATGGAAAAATATCAAAAGGTTAAAACTTAAGGGTCTTGCATACACTAAACTATCAAATCCCAGTGGACACAGTACATTTGACTAAACCTAGCTTTGATAAATATTTGCCTATCTTTCTTTGCTCATAAAGACAGAAAATGAGAACCTTCTGAATATTTTTGGTATAAAGTAGTGTGCAGAATAGAGGCAATAGTATAATCAGTATTCTCTATGGAGATTCATAATCATCCTGGACATGGCTGTCCCTTATTCCAAAAGGCAAGTGAACTTTCTTGGATTTTTTTCTTTGAAAATGTTTTACTTTTCATTCAAGAAGCTTCTTCTGTTAGAACCTTTGGGATGGTAGACAGTTGTTTAAGCCACAAACACTTACCTTACCAGTCAATATGGGTGTATACTAAATAATTTGATTGGGTTAGGACCAGCTACAGAATAAGGCAACTTTATTTTCTAGGAAGCCACACACTTCCCATTATATAATGAAAGCAGATATCATCAGAATTCTGAGATTACTAAGTCTCTGTTTAGCATTTCAACTTCAGGCTGAGATTTTCGGTAGCACTGAAGAGTGAGGATCTACAGTGGATTTACTTTCCTGCACTGAAGACTGAGGATCTACAGGACTTGATTGGCTGCAGTTTCCTTCAAGCTCAATGTACAAAGACAAAATATACAATAAAGCTTTGAATGGTAGTTAAAGGTAAAGGTTCCCCTCGCACATATGTGCTAGTCATTTCCAACTCTAGGGGGCGGTGCTCATCTCTGTTTCAAAGCCGAAGAGCCAGCGCTGTCTGAAGACGTCTCTGTGGTCATGTGACCGGCATGACTAAATACCAAAGGCGCACAGAACACTGCTGCTTTCCCACCAAAGGTGGCCCTATTTTTCTACTTGCATTTTTTACGTGCTTTTGAACTGCTAGGTTGGCAGACGCTGGAACATAACGAGAGCTCAGCCCATTACATGACACTAGGGATTCGAACCGCTGAACTGCCAACCTTTCAATCGACAAAGTCAGCATCTTAGCCACTGAGCCACCATGTCCCTGTCAATGCTAGTTAGGTCAGTAGAAATTTTAAGTCTGAAAAATTTGGGGGGCACCAAGCAGTCTATCCCAACAATAAATTGAATTTTTAGGAGATACTGTGGTTGAATATGCACTGAATTTTTCAGATTTGGATTTGAAGCTATTTTATTGCAAACTTGTCAAAAAGATTCACCATTTACAAAATCAAAGAATAAGAAAGAAGATATGAGAAAGACTGACTAATATGACCAAGAAAGAACAAACAATTAAAACTGGGCTGGGATAGAATTTTTTTCTTTTAAATTATTCCAGAATGAGCCAATGACTAGTCAAGAGATTAAAGTCTGTCCAAGACTTAACAGGATTTATTTGGGAAATACTTGCAGTTCCCATGGTTCCTTGAGGTTATGAGATTTTTTTTTAAAAATGGATGTCCCTAGTTTCCATATAAAATAAAATAATAACTTACTATTTGTTTAATTTTAAAAATATTAACAAGTGGCTCAGATCAAATGTGAGATTTTTTTCAGAAAAGTTCACCCTAAATTTAAAAAGAAAAAAAGTATTCATACACAGCTATTAGGTTAATAATTTTAAAAAGCTACTGTATAAGATCTTTGGTGTTAATTTGTATCTAGCAAGCAGCAATTAATCTTTGGTAGGAAAGGGGAATAGCATTTTTTTCAAAAAAATGTAGCTCATCTATGTCCCTAAGTTTAAGATTATATCTATATTTTCTGAGATAAATTGGAATTATTTACAGGTAGCATATATGGCTGCCAACAAGATTTTTTTTTTCAAAAAAACAAAATCCAGGTAAGATAATTACTAGCCTTTGGACAATTTGTTAGTTATTCGTGTCTGAGTTAGCATTGCCCACCTGTGCAGTATAACATGACTTCAGTCTGAGCATTGCTCATTTTTCACCTCCAGCAATTAACACTTTCATCTTAAACTGGAAATGTTCTGATCTTACTTTTTAACAAGACAATGTGTTAACTTACCTGTTTTGTTTAGCAGAAGTGATGATATCTAAAACTTGAAGTCTGAAACAATTTTATGTTCTTGAATTTTGGATGCATTCTTGTTCCACAGTAAGACATTTAATTATCATGCAGCAAACTATTTGGTATTCTATAATGACAAATTCAGGATATTTCTAGCAACACTGATATTTTGGAGATGCATAATAATTTTAAATAAGGCTTGTAATTGTCAATTAATCCATTACAGATTCCCACATAAATTCCATTTTACTATATTCAAACAGAAATAAAATCAATTACTATATTAAAGAAAAATATAATAATCCATTGAAATTAATATAAATGAAAATAGCATTGTTCCTTTACTCTATGTGATGAATCTAAAAGTATTTTAGTATAACTTGAAATTTATATAGAACTTTGGTTTTTCTTGACCTAAAAGCTTACCTTCAATAAAGAATATTTCTGAATTTAAGAGACGTTTTACTGTTTATATTCTATTTACTCTATTTGTTCTAAATAACAGAAAATAAGTAAACAAATTAATCAATATGTGAATCTATTTACTATTGTAAGCTTTATCAAAGTTATATAATAAGTATATTCAGATCATAATTTGAAATTTCTAGGATAAAAATTGTTTGCATATAAGTTGTTAAAATAAGGCAGAAAGTAATGCTTAACAAAAATTAGAGTCTTTGGTCCTATTTTGCTCTCAAGTTGGCCTATTGATTTGACTAAGGCAGCAGTAAGCAGATTGGAAACTGCTTCACAAGTCAATTTAGAAATTCTCATTAACTTGAATAGATTGTCTTAATACTATACACATTATTGAATTTGTTGACATTTTATGGTGAAGTCCCTCCTCAGTAAAGTGTAACATGTCTCCTGAACAACTTGAATGCTGCAAGTGCTCATTCCCTGCCTTAGCTTTGGAAATGAAAGCTGAAGAAAGTAAAAATTATATACAATAAGTGGTTAAATTGTTGGATTTTGGTCCATTTGTTGGATAATGTTATCTCATACCATTTAGTCAGATTGCTAACAGAAATTTTAGACTTTGTAATTAATGGTCTCTGTGAAAGTTTTTTTTCACAGTATTTATTTCTTCAGCTTCCTTCAGCTCTGAGCTGAAGAAGCTTCTTGGATGAGAAGCAAAACCTCTTCAAAGAAAAAGCAGAAAGTCCACTTGGCTCTTGAAAAAGCACCTTTGGGTGCTGTAGTCTGTCAGTATCATTATTTTCAAAGAAATGCTTTTCTTATAATATAATATTTTAAGCTACAAAAAGCAAGTATTAAATATGGATGGATGGATGGATGGATGGATGGATGGATGGATGAATGGATGGATGGATGATGCAGAACCTGACCAAAAATAAACTACCAACCTTTTTCAACTTGGTATCATCTAAATAGAGTTTATTGGGAATAAAAAACAGATAAGTTGGAGTTGCTTATTTTTAGCTATACCAGGGTGGGAAACAAGAATTTTGGATGGTTAAGACCCCCTTAATGAAGAAATGCACTACCAAACTATTTTGCTATGATAATTTATCTTTTTTAAACAAAAAAATAAAATAAAAATAAAAAACCCACTGTTTTTTTTATTTTTTAAGACAAACAAACATTTAGTACATTATTCATTTCTTCCATGTGACATTTCAGTGTTGTAAAAGTTTCTTCTCTTCTCTATCTCTTCTATCTTCAATCTCACCAAGTCCATTACAAAAATTTTCACTAATATAATATTCTAGTTACAACATTTTTTCCCCAATCTCTTTTAAAGGGCATGTCCACCACATATGGTAATATGATATGATAATTTATCTTGAAGTCATATATGCTGTATTTATTCTAAGACCCTGTGATGGACCTGATAACTTCTTTTGAATCTTTACCATTGAACTTAGATTTGCTTAGAGTTTTGACTGTAAGCAAGATACTGTTTCTTGAATAGTATTCAATGTTGCAGTTTCAGATGCTACTGTTATGGGGTTCTGATTCAGATGTTGCTATGAGCATTTGACTTCATGAGCAAGTATAACCTTAATATTTTAAAAATTAATTATCATCTTTTTACTTTCTGTACTATTTTTTTAGTTTCTTTTTTATTACCATCTGGCAGACAGTACAGGACAATAAAAACAAGGACAAATAGGCTGAAAAACAGCTTCTATTCAGTGGTGGGTTTCAAATTTTTTTACTATCAGTTCTGTGGGTGTGGCTCGGTGTGATTGGCATGGCTTGATGGGTGTGGCAGGGGAAAGATACTGTAAAATCTCAATTTCCACCCCATTCCAGGGGAAGGATACTGCAAAATCCCCATTACCTTCCGATCAGCTAAGACTCGAGAGGCAGAGAACAGATGGGGGTGGGTCCAGTAAGAGGTGGTATTTACCAGTTCTCCAAACTACTCAAAATTTCCACTACTGGTTCTCCAGAACTGGTCAGAACCTGCTGAAACCCACCTCTGCTTCTATCCCAGAGCAGTAGCTATATTGAATTATACTGTATAGTGTAATACTAATCCAGTATCAAGGGTTTCAATTCAATGGTATAGAATGTGAAGGATGTATGTTTTTGTTGTATTTTTTATAGTTTTCTTATGTATGATGTACACTGAAGATGGCATTTAATTTCGTTGTGCAAGGTGCAATGACAATAAAATAAAATAAACTGTAAGTCTTTACTTAATTTTTTAAAAAATATTTTCACCACTGCTATTCCTATGCTAACTATTCAACACCATTTACATGTTGTTCAGATATTTATGCAAACCACTAAGCACAAATATCACCAGAAATAAAAGTAAAGAAAAACTGAAATATAGAGGAAACTGAATATGTCAGGCTCTTTGCAGCTTAACATTATTTTTCTCTACACTGTAAGTTTTTATTTCAATGTCATTTCTTCTGTTCCTTTCCTGCCATTCTAAATTTGCCAAGGGTAGAAGAACAAAACAATCAAGTTTAAGCTGAAACAATTCAAGCTTAACTGGTATTGCCAGCATGATTTCTGAGAAATTTAATGTTTGTTTCTAGTCATTCATTCAGGGAATAAAAAGAGGAGAGGAAAACTAATTTTCAAAATCAGGTTGGGTTTCTTTAAGTTACTGTTACAAATGTATTGAGAACTTTCATTAAAAAGCACCTAGACTAGGGGTGTCAAACTCACATTGTCACGGCGGTGTCACATAATATATCAGGACTTCTTTCCCCCTTCGCTAAACCGGACGTGGGCATGGCCAGCATGTGACGCGTCCGGCCTGCAGGCCGCAAGTTTGACATCCCTGACCTAGAACATTCAAGATGTTGTTGTTGCTGGGGTAACAGTCTTAAAAACAGTTCTCAGATACTTCAGGTAATCAGAGCATTCAAATATATTCAGCAGCTTTCGTTGTACAGACTTAAATGCTTTACAATAGGAGATCTCAGCATTAGCTTTTCTTCTGACAATTTTCACAAAACATGAGAAATATTTATTGTTGTTGTTGTCATTGTCACTGTTGTTGCATTTTTATATCAACAAAAAAGAAAAGATGATTCTGCCAATCCAAGACTCCAAACTTCATGATATGGTTTCCCTATGAGTTAGAGTTAGGAAATCAACAATATTAGGAAAATAAAAGTCAGAACGGTCAAAATTTAAATAAGAAACAGGGTTTTATGAGAAAGAAAATGAGAAATGAGAAATTTCTTGTGAAAATCCACAACACTCTATAAATCCTATTGAACTCAATGGGACTAATTTATTAGTCATAAATTGACAAATAAAGGATTGTACCTACATTTTAACAATTTCACTTACACTCACGGTAATCTCTCTCTATAGTATTAATATTTACTTTTTTTCCCTAGTCAAGGCAGGTTGGAAGATGTCAAAGAGATCTTAACTTAAGTTATGCAGCACATTTAATACTGTATGTTGCAAGCTGATTATGCCATTTCACTGCACTCATGGCATTTAAAAATATTTGACAGGAAATTAATGCATTACACCTTTCGTGGTAATGTTTTCTAAATGAGACTGGATATATTCAGTTTTTCAATTTCTAAAAGTACATTAAGAAAGGAAAAATAATTTCATCATCTGCAATAGTGTTCAAATATAAACTAATGTTTATGAAGTAATTAATATTTATGAGCCAAGTGAGCTCCTTGTATATCCTAAATCATGAATATATTGTATAGTATGAAAAGTTTTAAAAAGCAAAGGTATCTAAATATAAGCCAATTGGCCTATATATACATATACACTGATTTTGTAAAATACAATCTATTTTAGCAAGTGAAATTAATCTCTACATATTTTTCTGTTACCATTAGTATTGATCTGAAGCCATCTTAACTGTATGAATCAATATATGAATTCCATATTTCAACAGCAAACTTCCCTATATTAAGCCTTACTGGAACTACTGCTAGTAATGAAGAATAATCAAAGGTCATCATGGTCTAAGCTACATCAATTCCTTACAGTAATAGATGTACAAAGTATATCATTACAGTTTCTACAGCTCATCCACTGTATCTCATCTATTCTTAAGGCAACTTATTCTGTTGTTTTCATTACAGTGTTTTATTTTCTTGATGTCTTTGTTCAACCTTCAGGGTTTCTTGCCTTTTTGCTGGGTGCATATCAGTAGGTATATGTTTAACTTGGGTGTAAAATTCATTTCAAGATCCCCTCAAACAATAGGATTAATTGGTCCATTTTATTCCAGTTGCACCTCCAAGAGGGGTGCAACTGGTGTACAACATGAAGTTGGGAAAAGGTTCTTCTAGTAATGATTACTACCTGCCCCTTGAGCAGGAATTGTGTGTCCAGGAATACCTTCAGATTACACATTGGATCTACCTGGCTCTGTAGGAGAAGGAGTACCAGAGCCTAGGGCAGAGTCAGAAAAGGAATCAGCCTAGACTCTCTACATTGCCACAAGTGAACTAAGTCCAACCTCTCTTGAACTAGGTCAACCCTTATCGAGCACCAAAATAGAACTAATATTTAGTTGACTAGATTCCTGTGCATAGGCATGCACAATAAATCAATTTAACTGGAACATAATGTATGGACCTGATCTTTCACACCTAACAGGCACAGTGCAAGCCTATTAAGGACCAAAGATGCTACCCTGCCCCCAGAAGATACAGAGGAGGTCTCTATCCATCACCATTCTATCTTACCAGAATTCAGTGAAGTCTCTTGTTACCCATCCAGATCCCCACAGTTTCCAAGTACCATGAGAGGACATCCACAGAATCTCTTAGATCACAGGTGTCAAACTTGATCACGTCACATCACATCATGCAACGTATCATGACGTTTTTGCCTTTGCAGAGCCAGGGTGGATGTGGCCGACGCGTGATGCATCTGGCCACCAGTTTGACACCCCTGTGTTAAATCATCAGGGATGGATATGATCTTACCTAGTAACATTTAGATGTTAAAAATGAGCACAGAGGCATCAAGCCTTGTGGCACCCTGTCAATACCATCTTGCTCCTTTGCTCCCAATTGGAATAAACATTAAAGGAAGTTGAACCAACAAAAAACCAACCCCAACCCAAAAGGTCATCATATTCAATGGAATCAAAAGCTGCCAAAAGGTCAAGGAAAACCAGGATGGATATATTACCTCTATCGTGCTCCCATCAGTTTTTACAAAAAGTCTGACCAATGCAGTTTTTGTCTCATGTCTGGGTCTAAATCTTGACTGGAAGGATTCCAGATAATCTGTTTTATCCAGAATCCTATGGAGTTTTCTATCTTTCCAACCACTTTCACATCCATCTTTTATTTTCTTCCGGTGATACTCTGGATGTTTTTTGACCTTTTTTATCTCCCTCAACTCCTCCATGAACTACAAGGAGTGCCAGGAGCCAAGAAAAGCCACACAGGTATATTCCTGTCCAAGACCACCACTGTCTCCTTCTTTAAGACAGCAGCCATGGCTTCAGCCAGGCTATATAGCAGAACCTCAGGCAAGTCCCACAGTTCCTTTTGAAATTTCAACTTTCAAAGGTAACTGCCAATAAGTAATGCTAACCCATTTGGTAGGAAAAACATGAAACAGCAAAATAAGATGTGATCAATGAATGTGTGAAAATAATTGGTGAGCAAAAAAGGAACAAAATTATTGTCTTGACAACATGTCAGTTTTGTTTCATTGTTTAGCATCAATAAAGAGATCACAACAAATGTGGTGGCTCAGTGGCTAAGATGCTGAGCTTGTCGATTGAAAGGTCGGCAGTTCAGTGGTTCAAATCCCTAGTGCTGCGTAATGGAGTGTGCTCACATTACTTGTCCCAGTTTCTGCCAACCTAGCAGTTCCAAAGCACATAAAAAATGCAAGTAGAAAAATAGGGACCACCTTTGGTGGGAAGGTAACAGCGTTCCATGTGCTTTGGGCATTTAGTCATGCCAGCCACATGACCACAGAGACATCTTTAGACAGCGCTGGCTCTTTGGCTTTGAAACAGAGATGAGCACTGCCCCCTAGAGTCGGGAATGATTCACGTGCATGTGCGAGGGGAATCGTTACCTTTTTAAGAAACCCACATACTGTAGTCAATGAAATGATACCTATGAAGAAACTCAACAGAATCGCCCTTAACCAAGAAGGATTATAATTAAATATATTATTTTGCATATGCTGTCCCAGATCTACAGAAGTTGCCCAATATATCTTAGTGCCTTCCTTCCTCCAATTCTCATAAAGCCAAGGATACCATAGTGCAATGCAAAATTGGAAGTGATAAATGATGCAGACATCTATTTTATTCCCCCGCTGTTGAGAAAATTGTGAAATATATGCCAGTATAGCTTTTCCAAGTTTGGTCAGCTGAAATTATGTTTAAATTAAACCTAGTTCTTCAAACTAAAGGGACAGCAATTTTTAAACTTCATATTAAATGCCAAAACAAAGTATGCATAAATTAGCCTTAGCTGCTTTTTGTTTAAAAAAAAATCCACAAAGTCTGATGAGAGAAAAATAAGAGTTATCACAGACATAATAACTGAGCATAAATAGCATGTGCTGTTACAAAGAGGTTAATTATTTTTACATATCACGATTTTGAAAGAAAATACATAAATGCACAGAATGCTAAGTAGGGTTAGTAGATTAATGAACAGATGAGAGAGATTCTAAGCAAAAATACAATCATTTAGAATAATAAGGCAGACTAGAGAAGGGGGAGAAGAGAGAAACAGGAGAGAGAGGAATTGATCTGCTTTTGTCAATGTCACAGCACTAGTTATCTTTTTTTCTTTGATACTGGAACCTTACTAAGGTTGCTAAAATGTCAGGAGAGATAAGGATAATCAGGTTTTAATTTGTGAATGGAAAGGTTTGAGATGGCACTGCAATTTTCAAAGGCAAACCTTCTGCCTGTGAAACTCTTGAATTTTTTTTCTGATTTCATTGGCTCATCCTTAGGATTAGAATCAAATCACTATTCGAAGCAATCACACAAAGCCTCCTTCTGTCCCTGACAAAAGTTTAGGTATATTGTAGTCTATACATGAATCCTACTTTCAGAATTGTATTATATCATTTAGTATTATTACAGCTGCTATGGCTTTTAACTACCTAGACGATTTAAAAAAAAAGTTTTTGTGTGTAAAAACCAGAGGTGGTATTCAGCTGGTTCGTACTAGTTTGGGTGAACTGGTAGCAGTGACTGCGGGTGGGCCTGCCCACCCACCCACCCGGATATAATCCTATTTAGCCACATTTTTGAGGCCAGGTGCATGCATGGAAGACGGACATGCGAGCAATGCACATGTGCGGAAGACTAGGTGCATGCGCAGAAGGCGTGCATGAAGCGAGCATGTGTGTGCATGCGACGAACCAATGGTAAGAATATGTGGAACCCACCACTGTTAAAAACCCAGGATTTCCATGAAGCAGAATGCTAAAAATCTCTGTCAGTGTTGTGACCCAGGCCCAAGTAAGTAGTATTAGATGCAAACAGTTCCAAAACAATCAGACTTTATTAGAATAGCTGACAATTAACTCATTCTCAGCATAGTCCAAACTAAATCAAAACAAATTCTTCATAGCACAAATTCTTCAGTCTAATCACCAACCTTGGTATAATTAGGCAAACTGCCAAAGGCTTTCCCTTGGCAAAAGTTCAGAAGCAACAAAAGTTCAGATGCCGACAAGGGATAAGTGCATCAAGACAAGAACAAGTCTATCAACATTGTTTTCCGACAAAGAGTCCAAGATCCATTGCTGGTCTTTTAAGCCTTATGGGAGGGGCCAATCATCTCTTGGCCCTACTCCTGAGTCTTCCTCTTTGCTTTAGCTGCTCTTGCGTTCTGGCAGCTCTTCTCATATGTGCACTAGGAACAGGCTCCTCCTGTTCCTCTGCCTCTCTGCTGTCAGCCTCTGGA
>JANHZT010005777.1:75204-86163 GCA_032468215.1 Stegonotus admiraltiensis | reverse complement strand
TTCCCCCCCCTCTCTGTGTGTGTGTGTGTGTGTGTTGGATGAGGCATTGCAAGTTTATTTAAAGGTTTATTTCACTATTTTACATTCGACTCACACAGCATCTCTCTGGTTATTTTTCAGCACTGTCTGGAGGCAAGGATAATGAGGTACTTTGTAACCTCTACCATTTCGCTAGCTCTATTTTACTTGAAAACAGGGGTGGCAGTGGAGCAGCACATACAATTGTCCCGGTGTGGTTGGGAGGCTTCCTAGCACATTCATCTCGCTATTTGTGGCACAACTTAAAATGTTGTGAGATTCATCATGGTCTGCTGCCCTACAAATGACTATTGTCCTTTTCACTGACCTAATATGATGCGATGTGATGCACTGGGCATCCAAATAGAGGAAATGCGCTTTTATAGAAGAAGAAAAACCTGGATGTGCCTCATTCCACTCATGAGCAGCTCAGTTGCTCACAATCCATGACATTCAGAGAGCTCTACTATTCCAGGTAGTTCCAAGAAGTAGTTACTAACCAATAAAAAAAAATATTTTGCAGGCAATTAGAGGTATTCTCCACTTCCTAGATTTGTTAACATGTTCTAGGAATGAACTTGGTTGCGATTCATATTTAAGTCTGTGTATTCATGATAAGAACAACAAAACAAAAATGCCATCCCCCATGTTGGGCCATAATTGCAATATTGGATTAAGACTGAGGAAGGGAAGGTTTAAATCTACCTGTGGCACTGAACTAATTAGTTGACCTTGGACCAATCTTTATTCTTCAGCCTACTCTATTTTCCAATACATACAGCCTTGTATTCATTTTGTTAGTATTATACACATGTACACACTAAAATAATTTAATAGAATAATTCAAAAATTGTGCGGCTGAATTTTTGAGGCCGGTGGTGACACAGCATATAAGTTACTCTCCTATAGGACTAGTCCTAATTGATCAGTAGAAATAATGCATTTCATTTTAGTCTGAAATCACCTTCCATCAGATTTGCTTTAATGAAAATGATGTATTTGTATTTATTTATTAGTTTGTCAAACATGTACAAGATAGCAGATATAAATATAAACATGAATATGAACGAAATAAATGAATACAAATAAATGGGGACAGTAGGACAGGGATGGTAGGCACGCTGGTGCACTTATGCACGCCCCCTTTATGGACCTCTTAGGAATGGGGTGAGGACCACAGTAGACAGTTTATGGTTGAAGCTGTGAGGGTTAGAGGATGTAACAACGGAGTCAGGTAGAGCATTCCAGGCGTTGACCACTCTGATGCTGAAGTCATATTTTCTGCAATCAACTTTGGAGCGGTTTACCTTGACTTTATACTGATTGTTTGCCTGTGTATTATTGAGATTGAAGCTGAAGAAGTCATTGACAGGTAAGATGTTGTAGCAGATAATTTTGTGTACTATGCTTAGATCATACCACAGGTATTGTGATTGTATAATCACAAGGGATTATAGCCAGAGGTGGGTTTCAGCAGGTTCTGACCAGTTCTGGAAATCCGGTAGTGGAAATTTTGGGTAGTTCGGAGAACCAGTAGTAAAAATTCTGACTGGCCCCACCCCCATCTAGTCTCTGCCTCCCGAGTCCCAGCTGACTGGGAGAAATGGGGATTTTGCAGTAACCTTCTGCTGGATTGGGGAGGGAATGGAGATTTTACAGTATCCTTCCCCTGCCATGCCCATCAAGCCACGCCCACCAAGCCATGCCACACCCACAGAACCGGTAGTAAAAAATTTTGAAACCCACCACTGATTATAGCACTGAATGCCAGAAGTGAAAGTTCTCTCATTATTGGATAAGCAGCCCAAACCCACAGTACCGGACCTCTTGCAGATGCTTCTAGTTTTCTGTTGCTGAAATTTGTATGGGAGACTATGGTATGACTGGATACCATATGGTATGACTGGATGCCCTGGGGGCATCAGAGCAAGAAAAGTTTTGTAACCAAAATAGCTCTCTTGTGTACTTAGTCTTAAAGCATATTTACTGAGATATATTTTCTTTTGGATATTAATACTTTCATACCACTAGTAATTCCTTTCTTCCATTCCACAAAGGACAGAATAAAGCCAAATCCGCATTCATTCTCAAGCCACCCAAAACACACAGATCCAAGGTTACAAGAAGAGAAAGAATTCTGAATGATCAAAATGCATGATGAACCAAGTGTTCCTATCAATATGGAAAGTGATAATTTTAACGCCTTTCTGGGGTTTCTCCAGAGCTCATCATCATTTGGCTTAGACCAAGACTCTGGAGACTGTGAGGAAAGGCACTGAAAATCTGGAGCTGACCTTCTATAACTGAACAAGCAGTTTACCTTCAGGAGTCTTGCTTGAAGGACTATTTGAATAATCTGGATCTTTCTGAAAGGGATAAAAAAAAGTACTTCCTTTCCTTCTTTGGAGCTATGGTGGTGCAGTTTTTAGCATGCAATATTGCAGGCTGACTCTGCCCACAGCCAGGAGTTTGATTCAGATGGGCTTGAGGTTGACTCAGCTTTCGACCCTTCCAAGGTCTGTAAAATGAGACCCAGATTGTTTGGGGCAATATGTTGACTTGGTAAACCACTTAGAGAATACTATAAAGCACTATGAAGCAGTATATAAGTCTAAAAGCTACTGCTATTGCTATTTTTTGCAAGTCTCATTATTTTTGTTGTCCTTTCACTTCTGCCAGGGATATTTACAAACCAAATCACAACTTGCTTAACCATGATCTGTCAACAGAGCATTAAAAGAAAGATTATTTTATTTATTTACAAACATCTAAATAGCAGGGCCAATCCATTTTTAAGATGGATTGAATTTTCACCAGCAGTTTTATGTAGCTTTCGAAGTGTTAATACTATAGAACTTTCTATTTTCAAAAAAACAAACAAAGCTGATTTCATGTAAGATTGAATTAATTAAAGATTAAATGAGCAAATTTACTCTGAGAATTTTCATTGTTTGGGGATGGAGATGATTTGTCAATTTAGGAGAGGAGATTAACTCTTTCTATTTCTGATCAATATTATTATAGTTTGATATAACCAGAGCCTATATAGTCAGGATGATGTTTCAGTTCACGTACACACAGAGCATCCCATAGCACAACAGAGAACAGTTTATATATTACCTGTATAGGAAATCAGTAAAAATAGTAATAAAATAGTCATTCAGGATGATGGAGCACATGGTGTTTATATTTGTATTGCATGGGTGTTTACAACTATTATACCTGACATCTAATAATATATCCTAAAACTTGGTATCCATGGGTGTTCTGCTTCAGTGATTGCAATGATACAAAGAACAATAGAAAAAGAACAGCCACACAAAAGCAGCACAAGACAGAAAAACATCAATGGCAAAGACATCAATAGTTACTGTAGATATATATATGCGCCTTTCCACTTCACTCAGGACACTTTCCATTTGTCTGGCATTTATATGCATGGAGAAAGGCAAGACGGAGGAGCAAATTCAGAGTTATTCCTATCTCCCCTCCATGCCTGTAACACAACCCTCACTCTATTTCAGAATAGGAGTTCAGCATTCTTGAAACAGCAGTAAATCTATGACCCAAAATAGGGCAGGTGACATTTTACACATCTGGAAGAAAACTCATTTCAAGTGGGCTTATTTTTAAGTGATATGGATAGTTCCAAGTGCTGGGGGGTTTTTTTTGCTTTGTGGATTTTTTAAAAAAACATCAACCCCAAAATTTGCCCTGGTTGCTGGTTTTTAACACAGCAATAGGCTGAATTTTACAGACTTTGGAGAAAAACAGTTACGTTTCATGTATAAATTGTTTTAAGTAAGTGCCCATTATTGACTGCTAATATGTTTGTTCCTTTCTGTCCCTGTTATTTTAGATCATAAAGAAATACCAATCATGCAATTGTCCACAAACCAGGGGTGAAATCCATCAGGTTCTGGAGAACCGGTAGGGGAAATTTTGAATAGTTCGGAGAACCAACAAATACTGTACCATCTCTGGCTGGTCCCAGAGTGGGGTGGGAATGGAGATTTTGCAATATCCTTCCCCTAGGAGTGGGGAGGGAATGGAGATTTTGCAGTATCCTTCCCCTGCCACGCCCACCAAGCCATGCCTACCAAGCCACACCACACCACACCCACCAAGCCACGCCCACAGAACCAGTAGTAAAAAAAAATTGAATTTCACCACTGCCCCAAACCCACCATAACTTCAATAGGAATGATTCAAGTAAATGAATATTATTAATTGATTGCATGAATGAATAATTGTGCACCATCAAGTTGATGTCAACATTTAGCAACATTCAGCAGCTCTTTTGCAGGAGTAGAGGTTCTCCAGGATCTTCTGTTCCCATCATAACCATTTAGGTCTTCCAACAATATATCGATCACCTGTGTAGCTGCATCCATCCACTTTGCTTTTGGTCATTCTTTTCTCTTTCTCTTTCCTTCAACCATTTCCAGCATTAGATCCTTGTTACACTGGGATTCAACTGGTGTAACAACCGGTTCGTTGAGCGTGTGGTGCATTTGAGTTCAGCTCTAAAACTTACCTTCTACTGTAGCCCCAGTGAGTAAAACAGCTGAGGCACAGCAATCTGCTCTGCTGCGCCGATCAGCTGGGCTTCAAACAAAGGAAATAAAGGTAAGTAAAGTGCAGGGGCAGGTGGGCGCCCAGCTGATTGTTGAAGTGAACTGATTCACTCCCAGCTGATCGTCGAAGCTACCAGTTCGCCCAAACCGGTCCAAACTTGTAGAATCCCACCCCTGGCCAGTGTCCAAAGTGGTATATTTTGACCTTGGTCATTCCTGCTTTCAAAATGAGAACTGTGGATTTCTTTATTCCATGATCCATTAGTTTGCTTTCCAGTGATGGTGTCAGGAGCTTTCTCTAACAAAAAAGTCCAGAAGCATCAATACTGTTTCTAATCTGTTTCTCCAAAGTGCAACGTTTGCTTCCTCTTAGAGTGTCAGAGAGAAAACCATTCCCTCCTCAATGTTCAAATGAATACTATCTGAATATGGTTTATGTAATCTGTAGCTCCAGTGCCAATGGGAGTTCCTTTTAAATGTTTAATCCAGCTGCTGTCCAGCTCACCCCAGGCCAGCTGAGCAACAGCTGTTTGGTGTTTTAGCATGTCTTTCCAAATCCTGGAACTTGAGGTTCCTTATTAATTAATAGGAGATCCTAGGGGACTAAATTTGGGACTTTCTATGCATGTAACGTTCATTGTTTTGCTCTAGTCTGTCCTATCAATATATTTAGGATCACTGGTTAATCATGTTCACTTCAGGTAAGACACTAGTGTTCCATTGTGAATTTGTACTTTAACTGGGTGTGTAGTTAAATGTTGGGCTAAATGTTTTGTTTTTGTAAAACAATTTATGATCTTGAAACTGAAAACAGGAATGCCATTTGTTTCCTAGCCTTGTATTTTCTGAGCATCCATGGAGATAATTTGATAGGTAGTGGGTGCAATTACACCCCCCACAAAACCCAAAACAAACAGCAATTTAAGCAGCACGCTGAGCTACAGAGGAAAACAATCTTATTATATGATGTGCAATAATAATAATAAAAAAAGGCTGCTTCTTTCTGCCTGATGTTGGAAAAGAGCATTTTGTAATTTTTAAATGCTTTCATAAATACTGGGTCATGATTTTACTCTTCGTTTTTTTATCTCAGAGACAGGAAAATTACTAGGGTAGTAAAATGAGAAGATTTGAAACCATTCAAAGAGGACAGCTTGCTAATCAGGCACTTAGAATTAAATCTAATATACATTTCTGTTAAATAATAGTGGGTGTCACAAATCTGAGAACTGTTTGCCTTCATCTGAAACGGCTGCAGGTTCAAGACCCTCCCATGAAATGTGGGGTTCTGTTCTGCAAGAGCAAAGAAGATGCAATTTTGTCATCTTTTAATTTTTCTTCCAAGTTACGAGGCTTGGCTCCAATAATAAAAATCTAATTTTCTTCGTTTATGTATATATTTTTTTTAAAAATTAAAGCCTGCCCAAAGAGCAAAAACTTACAGACATGAAGAAACCCCATACATTTAAACTTGCCTGCCATAACTACTGCCATTGTTCTGATTGATTATGTACCATTAAATTGTTGTCAATCCTTAAGAGTCACATAGTTAGATTTTCTCTAGGACAATCTGTCTTTAACTTCCAAAAGTGCATGATCTGACATCCATTTAGCAAAGCTAGTACATCTTCTGATGCATGTTGCCTTTGTCTATTACTAAGTATACAAAACTTCTGTTCTCAGAATGCTAAACAGCTTTCCTGCTGGTGAATTGGTACCATCTAGAAATGCTGTTCATATATGGCTGAGCAACACTTCAGTTCTGAAACCAGAGGGGCATAAATATAGCATCTGTTTGCTATTTCTTAAACAGAGATGAGACACTTTTCACTGAGAAATGGGTTGCAAATGGCTGCTAGTTTTTATTGTTGTACTCTTCAGTCATAGGTAGCAGTGATATCAGTTGCTAGGGAGTACAGTAGAAAAGGCTGTCTCACTCCTGTCCATTTTTACAAGAATCCTGTTAGTCATTGTGTGCCACAGAATACTTCACTAGATGGTCCATTGGCTGAATCCAACAGAGATCACTGTTAGAAGCCCTCATGTTAAAGGAAGAGACTTAGCATGCTTGGTTTTAAATGAGAACATAAAAAAGAACATAATCAAATTAATCAAAATCTGGAATGGAACGAACTAGTAGAATACAAGTTGTATAGAAAGCACAGCCAGCGGTGTGCAGAAGGCAACAACAAGGTATGGTGCCAATTGAAAAAAAAGTCAAAGAATTGTGTTGGCTTTGAGCTCAACGTCTGGTGATTACATTAACACATCTGTGCAGTTTCTTGGCAACAATATATAAGTGATTTGTCATGGCCTTCTTCCTGGATATTTCCCCCCCCCAAGTTCTGAATATAATCTATAGCCCTAGGGTCTTCCATCTAAGTACTAATGTGGTCCAACCCTGCTTAATATTTTTAGAGTAACTGAAGTTCTTTAGACTGAAGTTGCAAGGGATGTTTTGGTAACTACTAATTTCTCATCAGATTGGAGATAGATATCAAGTCAGTTGCCATAAGGATTATAAGGATCACTTTGGAGTCCTACTTTTCAATTAAAGATTTGAATGAGGAGCTGGATGGAATGTTTGTCAAATGTATAGATGGTCCAAACTTATGTAGGGCAGCTAAAATCTTAGAAAAGAGAAATAAAATTCAAATTGATCTGTATGTAGAAACAGGATTGACAAGAAACAGAATTGTAAGTAACTGAAAGTAATTTAAGAATCAAGTACATGTTTCTTCATTTAGATTAAAAATATAAACATAGGATGGGAAATGTTTGGCTGGTAATGCTTCTTGTGAAAAAAAAATATCTTGGAATAGTAGATTGCAATAGTTGATTGCAAAATGAGTTATGTTTCAGCTGGGTGACACCGCTTCAAAAAAATAAAATGAAATTTTAGGCTGCTATCAGAGCTTTAACTGGAAATGTGAGAACAACAGTTCTCAATTCTGAGAAAATTGTGATGTAAATATTGAACAGATGCCTCCAATTCTCAAAATTCTGTTGATTTCCAAAGATGGAAGGAAGAGGCTTAGGATTTAAGTCCCGGGATGGAGATATGGGAAGGTTTTGTTCTCATAATTTGCAGTAGGCATCATTACTTTTTAAACTTTTTAAAACTTTGTAAATTTTTAAATTTCTAATTAATCTTAATTCTTAACTTTGGTGGGCCAAAAGAATTTAATTTGTTTTAATGTGTTTTTAATTTTTGTATTATTGTTTTACTTATGCCTGTTCACCGCCCTGAGTCCCCTCGGGGAGAAGGGCGGTATATAAATATAAACAAACAAATTAATTAATTAATTAATTAAGTATGCACTTAATGTTATTTCAATAATGTTATTTTTGTTATTTATTATCTCAGTAATAATATCTAATAAAGCAGCCTACCGGAGATGCCAAGCCTATGAATTTTCTGTTATTTATATTTCCAGAGTGCTGGGTCAAGTTTCTGCAGAGTAGAAATGCATAATTGTGGAATCTTTTGTGTTTTATGAGCTTGGTTGTTTTCCTGCAGATGTTTCATTACTCTGCCAGGTAACATCATCTGCAAGAAAACAACCGAGCTCAGGGAGCACCGAGGACCCCACAGTTCAACACTGAGCTACAAATATTCTCTTCTATCAGTATTAATAGTTGAGGCCTCTCCTGAGATCTCACTGCTGTATCAACAGAAGCATAACTTCCAAATCAAATGAAGTAATTGCTGCAATTTATTCTGCTTTAGTCATACTCCACCTAGAATAATTTGTCCAGTTGTGAATCCTATGGTTAAGAAACTTCAGAGAATTTGGAACAGGTTCAAATAAGGGCGGTGTGAATAATTAAGACACTAAAATTAAGTCCTTGATTGGCAAAAGTAAGTATGTTTAGCCTTGGGAAAAGATAACAGAGGGGAAATATGACATGAAAGGATTTTATATAGACGATCAAGATATTTTTTTCTCTTGTTACTGCATGAGGACATTGGATATGGAATTTAAGTTATAGGAAGGCTGAATGCTGTAAAACATTTCCATCACAAGAACAGTAGTTGATTGCAAAATGTAAAACATTTCTATCAGAAATGGGGTGAAATGATAGGCTTACTTTCCTTGGATATGTAGAAGCAAAGGTTAGACAATGGGTTTAGTTGGGATTTCTCCTCTGAGTAGGGATTGGATTCAAAGATCAAAATGCTCTGCTATAATACTAGGATTTTATGAATCATAAGCAGCAAATCTTTAGAGCAGTTGTGTCTTTCCAAGGATTGATTGATTGATTGATTGATTATTATTTATTTATTTATTTTTATCCCATCTTTATTATTATTTTTAAAGAAGTAACTCAAGGTGGTAAACAAACCTAACACTCCTTCCTCCTCCTCCTCCTCCTCCTCCTTTTTTTTTGTCCACAATAACAATCCTGTGAGTTGGGTAGAGCTGAGACAGAATGACTGGCCCAAGATCATCCAGTTGACTTTCATGCCTAAAGTGGAACTAGAACTCACAGCTTCCTGGTTTCTAGCTTGGTGCCTTAGTCATTATCATGTGAGCTACTGGGAAACAGTACTCACACAGTCATTAAACACAATATATAAATTGGCAACGGTTTATTTCGAAATTGGAAATTTGTAATGATGATGATAATGATGATGATGATGGAACATCAAAAAAGGAAGTTGCAAAATGATAGATCACTCTAGAATGCTTGATTGTTGCTCAAAATCAAATTGGTTAAACTACATGGACAGAGATGGCTTTGTAACAGTTGCTTCTTACTTACACGCCAATAACCTCCCATTTGGTTTATTGCAATGTGTTATACGTGGAGTTGCTTTTGAAAATGATCTGGAAACTCCAATTCATTCAAAACTGAGCAGCTAGACTGCTGAGATTGGCCAATGCAATCATCTTGCACTGGGTTCTTTCATCAGCACTTGCTGTGTCACTTAGAGATCAAAGCCACAGGCTTGCCTCATGAGGCTGGTGGAAATTGATAAAAAGAACAGGAGATGATAACTTGTACATTAGTCTATGGTTAAAATCTCAGTGAGATGAATGTGATTGAATGAATAAAATGCACATACATCTGCTCAGATGTTTCTGCTTGCCAGAAGGCATCTTAATACTTTATCTTATCTCCCAATCTAATTGCTTTGCAGAGGAGACATCAACATGATTTTCCTTTCAGTGTTGTTTTGAGACTTGCTGAAATAAATTTTGTAGCACAGTGTGCTTTCTTATTGCACTATATAAAGCTAAAATCCCTTACTTGGTGTCAGTGACAAACATCGCTTTTTACAAAAACAAAAAATAAATACTTAAAAATATGGGGTTCTGGAATGCTGCAAAGCAAGTACTGGGCTCCAAAATCATCTTGATTTCCAAGAATGATTCTAGTCCCAGAGAATCCAGTTTTTTTAAACCTGGTTATACCATTGTATAATCTTTAAAAATAGTCACCTTCTTAAATGTTCATCCACTTGAAATAATAATAACAATAAGTCTTAAGAAATCTTCCCTTCCCTTCCCCTCCCTTCCCTTCCCTTCCCCTCCCTTCCCTTCCCTTCCCTTCCCTTCCCTCAATTTTCATATTATAGTACACCATTGAAAGGTAAACAGAAAGTGTATACCTTGTGAACATGTATGAGGAGCAACCAAATTAAAGTGCTAGATGTATTTATATCATCACAAAATATCTGTACAACTACTTATTTTCCATATTACAAGGCATCCCTTTCTCCTCCTAGTTCTCCTCTTGAAATGTTTCTCACAGTATCTTGGAATTTCTCTGCCGGTTAATTTTAATGAGCAAAGAGCTGCCAAAGAGACATAAATGAAAAAGCTACAGTAGACTCTGATGAAGCTGCACATTCATTTGTGAATTATATTATTTAGCAAAATTTATATCATCTTATCCAGAAATGAGCACATTTGTCATCTACCAATGAGCACGTTGAAGTCAGTGAGTCACACTGAAGTCACACACATATCCCGAATCCTGAAAGGATCAGGATAGACAAAATGAAATACATAACACATATGTAATTAAAGTTTGGAGTCCACTACCACAAGTTGTGTTGCCACCAGCTTCAGAAAAAGATTGGAGGAAATCATGAAAACTGACCATTAACCTTGATGTCAGTATAACTATCTCTGAAGGTCATCTGCTGGGAGACTAGTAGGAAGCCTTGTGTAGTTGCCTGGTCACTGGGAGAACAGTCTGCTGAGCTGGATGGGCCAGGGGTACAATCTAAAAGGGTTTTAGTTATATTGGGATCTTAGAGTCTTTTTTTTTTTTGCTTTGATTTATATGCCGCCCCTCTCCGGAGACTCAGGGCGGCTTACAATGCGTTAAGCAATAGCCTTCATACTTTTGT